>VOQK01016481.1:3406-15570 GCA_015052645.1 Benitochromis conjunctus
TTTTTTTTTTTTTAAAAAAAAAAAAATTTTTTTTTTCTCCATAAAAAAAAAAGAAAAAAAATTTTAATAAAAAAAAAAAAAAAAAAGCAAAAAAAAAAAAAAAAAAAAAAATAGTGGAAGACACAATGGCAGCCATTAAGACAAGCTGAGATAAAATGAACTTAGAAATATCAGGTGTGAGAAAATGTTTGTGCCCCCACCTCCCCGAGGAGTCATAGGAAATGTATCTTAATTCCAAGTAACTGTGACAATAAATTTTGCTGAAATCTTGTGAGCTTTTGTATCTCCTGCTGCTGAAAACAAACGCACAGACCCGACGAGCAGATGAGCAAAAACATCATTCGTAAGAGTGAGAAAATCCCCAGCTTTTCATTTGTGACTTTCACTGACATAAACACTGTGAGGTTGAGAGGAGGGCAGCTCGATGTAAATGAGATGGAGAGAATATTGTGATTTCAAAACACTGATTTCCTGTCTGAAGTGACTCACTATCCTGGGAACAATTTGCAAAGTGTGTAACTGGCACATAACGATTCCAGTCACGGTGACAAATAGTTATTAAGCAGGCTGCAAGAAAATTCTGCCTTTGCCTTTTTGTTTTTGTAGATTAGGGTTTCAGGAGGTCTGCACCTGTCCCTGGTTGTTTTAGGGATGGGCACAGATGAACTCGCAATAATTTAAAGCAGAGGTTTAAAATTTAGTTTCTAGATTGTGTAGGCGTTTGTGGAACTTGTCCTGAAACTATACTGGCTGATTAATTTCTTGACAAGCCAATATTAATTTACATTAGAAAAAGAGTTTCAGTTCAAATTTTGAATTTAAACAAGCTCAGACAAAATATTGATGCATTTAATGCGGAGCAGGAGGAAGAAGCGCGCTCTTCAGGCCGTTGTTAAAGTGCCATCTCATTGCAGGAAGTTCTTTTAACTGCATTTAAATTCAAGATATGAATGATAAAGGCTCATTAAAGGCAAGAAGATATGAGGCATTTGTGTAACTCGTGCAACAACAAGGCCTTGTGACGATGTAATGCTGCTAAAACAACAACAGAACAGCTCTTAATTTCTCTGGAAATCAAGTTTGCAATATTATAAATGAGGTAATTTCTTCACTTGAACACAAGATTTAACTGAAGGATGTGGGAGACGCAAAATCTGATTTTCGTGTGAAAATGAAACCTATGCTTTAGAGGTGAATTCCCCAGCTGTTGTCTCATTCCAGGAAACTGACGTTAAAGCTTGTGTGTACATCTGAGTTCCTGTTATACCTCTGAAAATCCCTGAAGGTTTTCTATGTTATTTCAATGTGTTTCTAATGTACATGTAAAGCCTTTATCTGTTTAAAAAAAAACAAAACATGACAACACAGATTGCCTATTTATTTTTATTATGAAGGACGTTTGTGCATTACAATAGACTCTGGAAAACCAAAAAAAACAAAAAACAAACATGAAACATTGGAATGGATAAACAATGCCCTTTCCTATTTGCGATCAACTCATTTTTTCCATTTGTTAACTGACCTCAAAGTTCAAAAGAGCAAAAATTTAGTTCCACGATAAAAAATAGTGGTCTTGCATAAAATGTGCTGACAAGCTGCTTAAACGTGTCAATAAAAATGTTATCACTGCATTCACGCTCCGTCATAATGGCACCATGATATCGTCACTTATCGTCAGACATCTATTATGCACTCAGTCAAACCTCAGTCCAGCGAGATCCAAATATAACAGAACAGAAATAATGCTGATTACGCCTTCTTCTTTTCAACTTCTCCCTGAAAAGTTCAATATGTTCAAATGGTGAAATGATGCGGCCCATAAGAGGAAGGAATTGAAATGAAATGAAAGCAAAAACGTTTGCTCACAGTTAAAAAGGAACCATTTTATGCATTTCCTACTACAGTCTACCACTCAGAGCACAGCAAACATGTTTTGTTTTGTTAAATATGTAATTAAACCACAGTCTGATCAGTATTCAAAAATCACACAGGATGTAAATTCAGTCACAAAATAATAATAATAATAGTAATAATAAAAAAAAATTATTCAGTCTGCCGGTACAGAAAGGCAAAAATCAAGGCAAAAGTTGATTCTGTAGCTGGTACCACTACCTTTGATTTTTTTTCCTTTCCTGAAATGGAGAGGAGCAATTGCTACAAAGTAACAACAAAATTATACCTGAAATCAAACTGAAGCCACTTTGGAAGAAATAGAAACGCTCACAACAGAATTAAAGACTTATCAAAGGCTGACACTGCATCACATTTATAGGACTTCATTTTGGAATGACAAAGGGAGGTTTCTGGTTGGCCTGTGGGTCTTCACAAATCCCTACGCTATGCCATCACTTGCTTATAACATCGACGATTTAATGGAAATACTTTCTTGAAATCAAAAGCTTCAGGCCCGCGATGACCATTCATGTTATTTTAACCAGGAAGTGGAGGCTCATTTGCTTCACTTCGGCCTGATATCTAGTGTGTGAGGACTGACGTTGCTGTGTGTCGTGTTTACTGCAGAGGTCCTACGGGCCTGCCGCTCCGATCGATGATCGGAGAGGAAAGCGACGCGCCGGGCTTACATGAGCTCCACGTAATTGGCCGGGAACATTCCAAAATGGCCGTCTGGGCCGTAGCCTCGCCACCAGCCCTCGTCTATCATCTCAATCCCGGTAATGACGTCGTCGGGGTCAAAAGAGATCTCCGTGTCATCGGCTAAAGGAAAAGAAGAAAGGCCTCTCGGTAACATAAACAAAGTTTGCGTGTTTATTTTAAGACATTTCTCGACACATACTTTAGTCAAACTTCCTAAACACTAAAACCAACAAAAGGTGTCACTGAAAGTGCTCTGGCACTAAAATAAAACCCCATGATCTCAGATTTCAGGACTTTTCTTAAAATGGGTTTATTAATCATACAGTGAATTCTAGGGTGTGTGGGTAAAAAGAAAACACACTTTTACCTAGAACCACCAAAAGAGTCATTCTGACCCTGACAGACATCAGTGTGAAATACACACATTTTAACATAAAGGCTGGATCAACACGAGTCAGAGCAGTTAGATAAAAGATGAATAACTGACAGGCTGAATAGGTTGGATATTTTCATTCTCCCTAATCTTTGTTCACATCCCCCTTTCCCGTCACTCTTTACTGTCTTTTACCTGTTTATTTATTTATTTTGACAAAAGATATACTACTAATTTATTCTGTTTTGGGCTGACTTTCCAGGGTCATCTTCATCTCAACTGAGATACTGAAGATAACTGGAAACAACAAGCACAGCGAGACAAAGCATTTCTAAACTCTACATTACTTAGTAGCTACTGTGTCAGAGCTGCTGATGACTGTCACAGGTAGCAGGGATAATTAGCTTTTCCACACAAACTTTGATATACAGCCATATTCCTTCTATCAAGAATGTGTCCCATAGATAAATGACCATGTGCTAAAATTTGGTAAAATATTTGAGAACTTTAACCCCAGTTTGTGAAGGAGAAAATAATAAAAAAAGAAAAGAAAAAAAAAAGACTGACCAGCTTGGTAGTCATATAAAGCTCTGGCACAGATGCCTCTGTCTGACGTCTCCTCAGCAGCCACTTCATAGGCGCTAGTCTCCTCCACCTAGAAAAGAATAGAGATGTTAATTTGAATTGTGGCTGCTTATGTCTATCACTGTCCTACCAAAGGTAAGCAAACACTCACCTGAGGAGCGTCTTCATAAAGCGGGTCTGGAACGCACGAGTTAGCTGTCGGTGCTTCTTCTGGAATAGAGACAAAACTGTAAGAATGAGTGTGTGGGGGAACTGGGCTGTCAGCCTTATCAGCAGGTTTCAGGAACAGCCTTTTATCAAGCTGCAAGTTTAGTTATTTCGTCACAAAACAACAAATCACAACAACGTGTTTATACTGAAGCAGATGGAAGGGTTGGAAAAATCATATAAAGGGTTAACACTGCCCGTGAAATGAACCCCACCTTGCTGCTCCTGAGGGGCTGCGTCCTTCTCATCATACTCACACCGCGACGGCCCATCATCATCATCATCATCATCAGGCTCTTATCACCCAAAACACCAGCACAGACATGCATGTGGAAGACATTCACAAGAGCACACAAGCTTAAATTCCACCACCAGGCTCAGACATAAGGGCGTTCTTGGTCTGTTTAACTTAAGGAGTAACAAAACAAGTCTTAAAAACACAGAATGGAAGCATGACTCATGATGAAATGGCAGATTATAAGAAATGTGAAAGATGATGAAACACCAGAACAACGAGACATGAAGCGATTTGCTTTTGTTAAGCATCAGTCTGACACCCGACGTGATGTTTGTGTGTGCGTGTGTGTTTAGAGCTCACACCTGTGGCATGGACAGGAGAGGCGGAGCCTGCAGGTACAGGAGAAGCTTGGCGCTGAGGTGAGCTGGCTTGCTCAGATTCATACACTTGCTTAGACAGAAAAGGGCTTTGAAGACGCCCTGAGCAGAGATGCACATTAAGCCCCCAGAACAAGTAGTGTAAAAAAATAAAAAATAAAAAATTGAAGACACAGAAAACAAGACCAGGCAGGTTGAGCAGAGGGAGAGACAGCGTTATGGCGACAGCGTTAAGTATGAACTATGAGACAACTAAACAGTCTGTTGGAAAGTTTCAGCTATGGAAAAGGACAGTGATGGGGAAATAATCACTTATAGAATTTATACCTGCTACTACCTGAAAAAAAAGAGATGCTGACATTCAAAGATTTACATAACAAAGTCATTGTTTACAGTGTGAAAATACCTGGCTGAGGGCTTGCAGGAGCAGCAGGAGGCACATCTGAGTCACTGGGAGTTATTCCTCTCTCTCTCTGCTTGAACATTTCTCTGGGGTTCACAGCACGCTGAGAGATGAGAGAAGCAGCCTCCTGGGAGGAAGAAAACCAATAATATGTACAAAACGCATTAGACCGAGGTCATCGGTAATGTGGTGGACGGGGTTTGTCAAACGACACAAAAATAACAAATCAACCTAACAATATATGCAGTGAAGAAAGATGCCATGCGAGACAAAAGCTGGAAGAGAGGTGCGTTCCCATGAGCGTCAAAGGGCTTACACTGGATTAGAGATTTAGATTTAGGCAAGAGAAAAGAGAGTAATCAGCCAGAAGAAGAGCACTTGGGTGAAGGGGAACTCACATTGGCCTTCTCCACAGATTCACCTCTCTTGACTGCTCTCGACTGGGCTGCCTGGTTCTCCTCCTGCTCCTCCTGATAATGTTAATATCAATATTGGCACTGCTGACTTTGCTACCTTCCTGACTTGCGTGTAGAAGATGTATGCAAAACCAAAAAGTACTCAAAAAAATAACACAGTTAATTAAGTGTAGTTGTGTCAGTGAGGCACTCACCCAACGGGGTTTTTCCTGCTCTCTACTCTCAGCTTCCTGCTGCTGCTGGTACTTCCTAATTAACAACGAGAACACAGAAAATGTCATTTGAACCTTTGTTTAAAAAAAACAAAAAACAGATTTAAAAAAAAAAAGATACAATTGCAAACTGGTGTCATTAATAGGTCAGCCTACTTTTGCTGGTCGATTTGAGAGGACCTCTCCTTGTCCCTTTTATCCCTCATCGCTGCCTCCTTGGCCTCTCTGTCTTTCCTCTCCCTTTCCAGCTGCTTGCGCTCCTCCTCTGCCTTGCGCCGCTCCTCCTGCCGACGCTTCTCCTCTTCTTTCTAAAAGCCAATCACAGCAACAAGGTCAAGCGTCACAGTCATTGAAAAGCTTGATTTCACAATGATTAATCTAGCTCCACCAAAAAGTTACAACTTAGCTGTTACTCATTACAGTTATACCTCTGATGGAAAAGGCTATGTGCCATGTATTTGTTACTCTATATAAAAAAAATACATGGCACATAGGACCTTAACAGAAAAGGCAGGATGTGTAATGTGTTAAAATATTAGATATCAAACTTTAAAAATATTTGAGGCATTTCTTGCAGTTTCACAGAGATAAGAGACGAGTATATATTGTTTAATGAGTGTACCTCTGCCTGGGCCCAGAAGTTGTCTTTGTTGGTCTTTCTGATTTCCGACATGGCGTTGGTTTTCTGGTAGACTGAGCCCTGCATGACAAGAAAACAAACATTGGTATGGTGTCCAGTGTTGGCAGAATTGCCAAAGTAAAGTAAAATACAAGAAAAGTATTTTATTTCACAGGTTACTTGTGGATAAACTACATAAACATATCAAATCACTTTTTTGTGTCAGTGATATGAAATCAAATGTCAAACTAAAATCTGCTCAGCGTTTCATCAGTGCTGTGTCATCATCACATTCCCGACACAGAGCGCAGTGGAAAGGGCGAGACTGTACACTGCTGACACTGGCGGTCAGTAGCGTACAGCAGCTGAAATGCAGAATGAGGCCAGGATGTGGCTGGATGCATTAAGGCCTGGCTTGCCTTTCCTCAATATGAAGCGCCTTTCACGTCACATTAACAATGCTAACTGATTAAAAAATGAATAAATCGGAGACATGAAAGAGCACTGAAGAATATCAGAACAGAGGATGACTCATTTTTCAGAATGTGCAGAAGTGACCAAGAACAATGTTGCCTCTGTTTATTTTCTGTGTGAACGTGACTGCGTCTCCACACCACGGTGGCTCGAACACACTCTTCCTTCTGCATTCCCACCTGGCACATATGCACTGTGCAAAGACAGTGACAGATCTCACACAATCATTGCATGGCACATCTTCATTATAATGCGGACTGAGTTCACCGTGAAAACGCTCATGCAGCAGTACGCACGAGTGCCAATATTTGGGTGTCTGGATCAGCAGCTTCATTTCTATGACTGTTTATGACCGAATGCAGCTGTTTGGGCAGGGATATGACACTAAAACACATGTGCATATTTCCAGGTAGACTGTGATTTGTAAAAAGAATAATGACTATTTTTAATTTGGATCCCATGCGCTCTTATAAACCAGATTGCAGATGACCATTAAAAAAAACAAACAAACAACAAAACATTTAGACGTGTCCATGCTCTGAGATGAAGGAGTCTAGTTGAGATCTAGTTCACTGCTTATCTTGTTCTATTGTTGACAGGCAAGTGGAAGTGCATACCACGGGACCCTGAGGACCGCTGTCCTGGAAGCGGCTGGAAGCTTCTTTGTGGAAGCTGTAGTTGGCTCCTGAAGCTTTAGCCACCTTTTGCATAATTGACTCGGGCTCTACATCCTCCTCTGCTCTAGCGTTTATTGTGACATGGGCCCCCTGAAACAGCAAAGAAGAACAGTTTCTTTTAAAACACAAAGGAGGAAACCCCTCTAGTTTTCATCTTGGTTCCCACACACAAACCAGCCACAGCAATGAACTGCTTCCAAACATGGCATTAATAACACTGACATCGTTCAAACAAAGCTATTACATTAATGACAATTCTAGGAGCAGGTATGTGTATCCATTTACTCCATGTCATGCTGTAAAGTCAGCATTAAGGTGCAGTTAGGTCTCCTCTGCAAATACAAGCAGACAGCAGTACAAATTCCAATGCGTATTTGAACTAGAGTCAAAGGTTTAGCACTACCTTCAGAAAATTGGACATGGCACTGACATGATTTGCACATATTCCCTTCCTGGCATCCTTTACTCCCTCTCCAGTCTGAAACGCAACAAATGTAGAGGATTAGTGACCACAACAAAGATGACAAACACATATTTAATAGTCGAGTGTCGCTCTGACCCAGTTGATGAGGACATATTTGGGCAGGCCGGAATTTGGATCCTGGACCCGGCAGAAAGCATACATCACTTTTCCACTGTTGAGTTCTTCAACCAGCTCTTCCAGTCCTCCATCTGAAGCATAAACATTGTGGAAAAGTCAAACGGTTATTGTGGTTCATTGTGTAACTGTGGGCATTTTTTCCCCATTGCAAAATGATGGGGTGAGAAAGCAGAGGCAAGCAGTGCTTTTGTGCTGATATTCCAGTACCGCTATGCTGACGGTGGCATTCCTGCACACGTTTGCTAATATCGTGTCGAGATCATAAAAACTTGATTAAAATATCCACATGGTTACTCACCCCCTTTTTCTGCCAGTCGGATGTCATTGCTGTTTCCCTCATAAGTGAACAAGGCCCTGTATAAAGCACCAGATTACTCTTAATTACACCACTGGCTGAAAACAGATCCCAGAGACCGAAAAGTGGGTATGCATCATTTCACAGTAAACAAGAGTTGTTTTGCAAACCTATTCAAAGTATCACTTAAGCCACATTCACACACGATAC
This sequence comes from Benitochromis conjunctus, assembly GCA_015052645.1. Classification (NCBI taxonomy): domain Eukaryota; kingdom Metazoa; phylum Chordata; class Actinopteri; order Cichliformes; family Cichlidae; genus Benitochromis; species Benitochromis conjunctus. The sequence continues at coordinate 11,689 of VOQK01016481.1, forward strand.
AGGGGAAACAGGTGTAGAGTAAACACTGCTGCAGTTTCTAATCCTCATTTCTATCAGCCTTTTGAGTAATCTTTACAGGCTGCGGGCCCAAGAAAAGAAATATTCCACTGAAATTTCTTTGCTATGAAAATCCCAGTAAAAATAAAGCCTAGCAGACCTAAACAAACACAAGCTATAGTTAGTACATAGCTCCATTTTCTGTGTGCAAATACATTAATAATGGAGGTATTTGAAGAAGCCTTTCACAAAGTTGGGTTTTTCGTCTCGGGGTCAGTCTAAATGAGTTTTTGTGGGTTATTTGCATGCAACAACATATTTATTTAGGTGATGAATAGCAGGAAGTTAATGTAAAGATTGGCTGATATTGGCTGATAAGAACTCATAACCGTGTCAGTTTTTGGTAAGTGTATAATGTAATTCATGGACGTGTTGTGATATTCTTCTATCACTTAGACTTGGAGGTCTCCTTCCAGAGACAACCCAGGATGCATTTATGATTTACTGCACAGATGAACTGATCTGCTCCTGAACAGAACTCAAAAGAAACAGCCACGTGTTACAATGATAATTATAGCTCTAAGCAGGTTGCTAATTTGAGCCCAAACACCAACAATAAAGCTTACAAAGTAAAAATACTGAAAGACAATTGGCCTGTCAACAGTGTGCTGTGGATTTTAAAGGACATTTGCATGTTATCAGAACACAGCACGTAGCATTACATATCAGAGGAACCTGCTCACTCTGAAAGATCACTTCTTTATTCTATATTTACTTAATCCTGTTAGCAGCACAATTTTAAAAAGTAAATTGCTGAGCTGGTAGGCGGTGGCTGTCGACTGCTTAAAATCAGTGAAGAAAGGCAAACATTCATTTGAGAGATATTTTCAGAGTCCACACAGAGTCAGCAGCCCTCTCTCTGAACACGTCCTCTTGGGGATTATCTAATTCGGGTCATCGTTAAACACGGCAGCTGAACTTCAACAGGTTTAAATTTGAAACCACAAACACTTTCTGTAACGTTAGTTAAAACAAAGAGGAAGTTTTACTGTCACTTTCTGGTTATAAATTACTTCGATATCTTACCAGGAAGTGGGCAAGGAAGCTAGCGACTTGCCTCAAGCCCGTTCATGATTTTATTTAATTTGAGCTAAAGAAATAAAAATACATGCAAAGCATGATAGCTGGCTCAGTATGGCCGTCAGACAGATAACACTGTAACTAGCTATCTGGTTAGCACATCTTTAAGGTTATTAATCACCAGATTGCCAATAAATGTAAAAAACTAAACTCCCATATTATACAAATATGGCACTTAATAAACGTTATCGGTTATATAAAAAGTACAAATGTGGTTCACAAATTACCATTATTTCCAGGTAACTGGCTAAGTTTATTTTACGATAGGTTAAGTTACTTGTCGACTCGCTCAAAGCTAGCCAACAATGTAGCTAACAACCGCCTTCGTACAAACAGCTAACACTGTATGAAAATGTTTCTCCTTACCAGTTGGTATTGGATTTTTCATCTACCACTTCTTTATATGCAGCTGTTAATGCAGGGCCATTTTTGCTGAGGTTAACTGCCATCGTTATGCTGAGTACAGCTAGCCAGCTAGCTACCGGGATGCGCCCTTCCTATTGGGAGGAATGGCGATGATGCTGCTGACTTTGAGCTGTGGGGGGAAGCTAGTTTAGCTTAGAGGCTAGATGTCAGCCATGGTGCACCCTATATTAACAACAACAACAACAATAATAATAATAATAATAATAATAACAGTGTGGCGTTACGCTGCAGATTTGGGGGTGTGCGTTGTTTCTAATAATTTACCAGGTCGACTATAATTAGTTGCAGCGATGTTTCTGAAAAATCAAGGTCCAAATTTCACACTCAAAGATATACAGATCAAACGAAACTGACCTTTACGGAACCACTGCTGTTTGCACCGCAAAAATCTCCCATGTTACAGTAAAAGCCTCACCTTTTACTGGGCACTCATTAAAATCGGTTATTCATAAAGTACAAACTCAAAATTTTAACCCTAGTGTTATTAGAGCATATTACATGATATGTTTTAACTTGTGTAACTTTTTTTTTTATTCATTTTTATGGTGCAAAATATATGGTTCCACGCTCGTTTAAGGTATACATTTCCCCAGAAAGTGTGTATATAAGAAGTATAGGAAACAAATATAGGGAACAAATGTAAAGGAACATTAATTTATGAACATTTGTCTTGATTCACACTGGGAACTTTCATAAATATACCACACAAAATGCAGCTCTGTCTAGTCACAGGCAACTGCTTCTCAATACTTGGTAAAGCCGCTGTAATATGGTAATAATGTCCAATAAGATAATGTGGTTAATTCACTGAACTGTGCATGTGCATACACCCTACAGGTTGTGCTATTCTATGGCATGGTTACTTGATGTTCTGGCGTCCAGAAAAGAGCCAAGTAGACAGCTCCAAAACAAAAGTAAGACACATTTTAGTCAATATCCAACCATAGTTGAAGGAATAGTAACAGTGAGGTGCACCATGTACTTAAAACAAAATATAATGTATGTATATGTAAATTCAGACAAAAGGATTGGTTGCATTAAATTAGTAAATATATTTTAACAGTAATAAGTCTCACAGTAAAAATATGGTTATAAAGTCAATGCCAACTCAAAAAAATAAATAAATGACCAATTTAAAATCCCCCTTGATGAGGAACAAATGCAAACAGGTGCTGCACCAGAAGCATTGTAAATGAGTCAGAGAGCACTCTGCTGGACAAGCTGTGAGATGACAGCATTTCTAAATGACCTCAAACATATTTTTTCTGCATTATGTTGGGTACATAAACATTGTGCGATACCCTGATAAATCAGTCAGGATCTATATGAAAAGACTGCAAAACAACAATAAATCAAGATGAGCTTTATTCATGTTATAACAAGGTCATAGTTATCTTGTGTAGGTTACGTGAAGACATGTGACCGTTCATGATGGCAGTTCAAGCACACATATTCCAGATTTTAAGATGCGTGAAGGCTGGTCCTGCATTCAGTAAAAGCCAAGCTGATTTTTTCTTCTTTAAACAAAACATTGTGAACTCTTTAAGCAGGCTTCCAGGTCTACTGATGTAATGAATCACCCATTTTGGGAAAACAGCCCTGATAGCAAATTTACAGTTTATACGACACATTCTCTCTCTATATATATTTATATACACAAAAATTAGGGTTAAGGCTAAACTTTTAGTCAGAGGTGTTAGGCAGATGAAATTCAACAAAATCCCTGATATTCTGCAAAATGGCTGAGAAGGATCACCAGAGTGCAAAGCATGCCAAGCTGCCTATATGAAACTGTACTGAGCACATGGGGTAAAGGAAATCAATGTAGCATTACTCACATTATGAACTGAGGCTCTTGTTGAAGAGTTGGAAGATACCCAGCTGTATAATAAATAAATAGCTAGATGAACAAATACCAATGCACACAAAGACTGAACCTGTAGTATTACAGCGGAGGTGTCGGAGCATTAAGTGGGTATATTTTCAAAACATTTTAGTATATACGGTATACTTTCAGGACAACTTGTTTTGACACTTTTTTATTTTTTACAGTAGAATATTAAAAATCTATAGTCAGCATCTAAACAACGGTGTTAATTCTACAATCAAAGCTTCTTAAATAAGCATGCTTAGCTATTTACCTTTCTGGATGAATCTATTAAATAATAGCTCAATAGCAGAAATCTCTTGCTCCTTCTAATATCCAATAATTCCCTTTATACTGGCAGCATTGACCCACTGTGATTTTTGACTTTTCCAACTACTCTGTCCAACAGTTACAATGGATTATCTTACTATTAACATTATGTCACTTCAAAA
>VOQK01016482.1:3415-14818 GCA_015052645.1 Benitochromis conjunctus
CTAGTAACACCTAGTAACATTAGACCCTTTGCTCTAGCTTGACTTCGCTTCACTACATCACATTGACTGTTTTGCCATTTTCTTTCTCCAGCTAACTCAGGGGAAAATGAGATGGGCTTCCTGCCTGTATTTGGGCCCTGTTATATCAACTTGTACGGCAGCCCGAGAGAGTTCACTGGCTTTCCAGATCCCTATGAGGATCTCAATTTAGGCAAGGTAGTGAAGAGGACACGATGACTGCTATCTTATGAATTTCTCTTTCATCCTTGTTCATCAATCAACTTTGTTTCATTATGTTGCTTTTGTAAAGGGAGAAGGAGTGGCGTACAGAGGCAGGATTCTGGTCGAGCTGTCCACTAAGCTAGAGGGGAAAGCAGACAAAGCAGTAGACAAAATCAACAGTGATGATGTCCTGGTGGTACAGGTACTGACTGTTTGTCGTGCGGCTGGTTTCTATTTTCACTTTTCCTTTTATTTTTGGTAGTTTAATACCATAGACAGCATATATAAGATGGATGCATATGTGGATATCACTGAGATGTATGACTTGTCAGTCTTGGCTTAAGTTGTCGCCTGGTTTATCTTCCATGTTATTCTGAATGAGCCTATAAGTTACAAAATAAACAACATCCAGCAAGATTTTAACCTAGTTACTGAAATCATAAGATCTTTAGGAAAATGTTTAGTGAGGCAATGAGCCATGTGAAAGCCTGACTAATTATTCAGAGACTTGTCATGAACATAGAATTGGGTTTCTTTTAGCAACCAGTAGTCATCCCCCGCTTTCCATTAGGAAGAATGCAGGTTTAAGGCACCTTTAGCAGATTCACTTTTTAAGACCAGAAGCTAGATCCATTTTTTATATGCAGCCTGTAATCAGCACACTTTCTACCTCCCTTTCTCTGTTCTGCGTCTCCTCCTTAATCAGAAATACCAGAGGAGGAGAAAATACTGCCTCTGTGCAGTCTTCCACAGTGCCTCCATGATTCAGGAACCTGGAGAACCAATCCAGTTCGAGGTCAGCATTGGTAATTATGGCAACAAATTGGACACCACCTGCAAACCGCTGGCCTCTACCACACAATATAGTTGTGCGATCTTTGATGGTGAGTGGAGAAATCTGCACTGAATACATGATGTATTCGAGCACTGAATGACCACAAGATTTTTAATGGCATGTAATTTATTTCTAGGTAATCACTATTACTACCTGCCCTGGGCAAACACTAAGCCTGTGGTTGTGGTTACCTCAAACTGGGAGGACATCAGCCACCGTCTGGACTCTGTCAACATCATCCTCTACATTGCTCACCACTTGGTAATACTGCAATGAATGCTTTCAGTTGAATAAGAGTTTAGGATTAAATGTCTGTACAGAGCCTGCTTTGCAACAGCTCTGCACTGTGCTAATGTCTGGTATGCGTGTGTACTTGTGCCAGTTTGTAACTGAAAGAGGTGGGAATATAATCCTCACGACTGTTTTGTTGTTACAGCAATCTAACTTGGAGGCATTTAAAACTGCAATCTTGGCAAAAGTCTCAGACAACCAGCTAGCTGAGGTGTGGCTGAAGTTGCTTAACCAGCTGATTGAAGACCTAGAAAGGTAAATGGAGCATGCTGCGTTGCTAAGAAATACAAACAAATTCAGGACAAGTACATCCTGGTGATTCACATGATCAGACAAAGTATTTTTTAGGCAGGCTTTTGAGCACAAAGCTTTTCTTTCAACAGCTAAAAATTAACTTTCACTGTCTTAAATATCCCAAAATCCATTTATCAAAGCACCTGTGAACCTCTGACTTAATATTATTATATCCTCTTTGTATTGAACAGGCTTTTATATTTCAGACAAAACAGATTATAGAAAAAAATTGTGGCATTTTATGGATACATATACTTATTTCGTTCCTGAAAGGTTTCACTTTTGTCTCACTTTAGATTACTTTGTGAATGAATACTCTGTGTCATATTGTCTTAATTTGATGGGAATTCATAACTGAGAAAGAACCTTTTTCAGACTACTATCAGATGAATCCAAGAGAATCAGACAAAAAGAAATGTTTCACCAAAATGAATTAGCCAAGAATGACCGGCTGTAGCAAGACCACGAAGAGTTAAGTGCTTAGTTATTTAATTGTTTTGACTGCTCTGAAATGATTAGGATTTTTGCTTGCTTGCCTTGAGTTTCCCAACACCTGAGCTGGAGGGCCACTCCAACCTGACAACTCTGGACATCCAGATCAAGAAGCTGCGAGACAGGGCTTTGGCCAGCATCAAAGATGGAGCCAGACGCATGAGAGAGGAGGCCAGAGAGATCCGTGACACGTTGTCCGACTTGGAGTCATGGGTAGAAAAGCTCAAATTGCTGGCTGAAGAGGTACAAACACAGCAAAAAACATCATCTCAGTTCAAATGCTTCAATAAGTTTTTTTTTTAAGTAAATAGCATTTGTAGGAATCTGTAATGCATTGATTATGCACAGTGTCACATAAAACTAGCCTCGTGATGCAATAACTTGTCAAAAAAAAATGCAAGATGTGTGCGAATGCATAAGTACTTTCAATAAGCACTCCATAAGTTCACATGGTTTTTCTAACTGTGTTAAGCCCCAGAACAGCATGCCTGATGTGATCATCTGGATGCTACGGGGTGAGAAGAGAGTGGCCTGCACTCGTATCCCAGCTCATCAGATCCTCTACTCTACATTCAGTGAGCAGGCCTGTGGGCAGCATTGCGGCAAGACACAGACTGTGTATTTACAGGTACACACGAACTGTCAAAAACAGGCAAAAAACTAAAGGAAATGTTTGAATGTTATGTAGCAATCAGCTGCCTTTCTATGCCCCCCCATCCCCATCCCCATCTCCACAGTATCCCATGGACAAGAACAAGGGCTTAAAGGTGCCAGTTCAGATTAGAGTCAACATGTGGCTGGGTCTGTCCGCACATGAGAAAAAGTTCAACTCATACTCCGACGGAACCTTCAGCGTGTTTGCCGAGCTGGTATGTTTCTCCCACACATACCTGTGATTCACACACAAGTGTTACATGAAATGTTCTCAGTTCCTAAAACCAAGCCCATCTTCCTGCACATTACAGTACGAAAATCAGGCTCAGGTGTTCGGGAAGTGGGGGACTACGGGACTGGTGGGGCGCCATAAGTTTTCAGATGTAACCGGCAAACTGAAGCTAAAAAAGGAGTACTTCATACCACCCAGAGGATGGGAGTGGGAGTCTGAGTGGTTCATTGATCCAGAGAAGGCGTGAGTGTAATTGGAGTTGTTCATCTTAGCAGGATTTGTTTGATGTTTTGACCACTACCTTACCTTGGTAAACACTGAGTCTGCGCGGTGTGAAGGAAGTAGACCACGTGGACTCTCTGGTGTTTACATTCTCCTCATGCCATTGAGCAGTCATTTAATGGAAAAGTATCAAACTGATGGACGTTATCCGTGTAATCTTTTTAACCTATCTGTAAACAGAGGCAAACACAATCTGCACTCCAAGTGTTACCAGAAGTTACCAGCAGATTTATGCCTCTTACTGTATATCCAAACTTCTAGGTGTCAAAAAAAGGAAAAAGCTGAGTGAAGTGGAAAAACAGAACTCGCAAAAAATAGTTTGAGAGATGGTATGAGACGTTTGTCTAATAGTAATAATATGGAGCACATACTTTCAGCTAGATGAGCACAGGGTTTATTCGACTTATCAGTTAGGAAACTCCCAACATGTAAACACACTGCTTGACAAAATATGTAAAGGCTTCCTTGTGTTTCACACCACACGCACACATGCAACAGTGTGCTGATGTTGCCGTGTGTTTTGTTGTTTTGATACTGCCGTTTGGGATGACAGATATCTTCACTGTTAAATTCTCTTTTCATATTCAGCCTGCTAACAGAGGCTGATGCAGGACACACTGAATTCATGGATGAGGTTTTCCAGAATGAGACCCGCTTCCCAGGTGGAGAGTGGAAGGCTGCTTCTGAACCCTTCACTGACGTGGTGACAACACAGTTTTCTTTTCTTCTTGATAAACAGAAATATCGACGCATCAATATAACCGTACAAGTTAATCGCTGACTCATCCAAATGCCTGGAATAGAATACCCATAATCCCATACTCCTAATATAGATACATTTATAAGCATATATAGGCTTATAAACTGACTTTTTTTTTTGGCTGTGCAGAATGGAGAGAAAAGCCGCAACCCTGCAGAGTTTGATTGTCCCACAGGTTGGATCTGGGAGGATGAGTGGACTGTGGATATCAACAGAGCTGTGGATGATCAAGGTGCAGACACTCACCTCAGAACATAACTCAAATAAATGTAAAAATTGACAATATAAACCTTGTAACTATTTTTGGTATAAATGTCTGTGTGGTGTTTGAAGGCTGGGAATATGGAGTCACCATTCCTCCTGATGACAAGCCTCGGTCCTGGGTTCCTGCAGAGAAGGTGTACCACGTTCACCGCAGAAGAAGGCTGATTCGACCGCGCAAGAGGAGTAAAGTCCCAGGAGGAGCAGCCGTGGAGGTCAGCACTGCACAATAGTGCAGGATTATGTATTGCTGTACCATTTCCTTTATAATCCATTGTAATTTCTTAAAATAAAAATGCAACTTCCGTGCACATCAGCACTTAGATTAGATAATGTGCCAGGACTGTGGCTGTGTTTGACTTGGTGGCCTGCCTGAACTAATGCAATGCTCAATTTACTACTTAGATCCCAGTAGATCAAATGTTTTTACTAGAAGTCCTTTTTTGCACACAGCGGCGGGATCAAGGCGACCCTGAGGGATGGGAATTCTCTTCTCTGATTGGTTGGAAATTCCACAGAAAGGAGCGTTCATCAGATACGTTTCGGCGAAGGCGCTGGAGGAGAAAAATGGCACCGGAAGATCGCCTTGGAGCAGCTGCCATCTTCCAGCTGGAGGGGGCATTGGTGAGAAAATGTATTTTACGTCTGATTGACAATGGCTTAGTAATAGTTTGGGAATAAGCCAGAGAGGATGGGATGTCACACAAAGCTGGAAGTGAACCTGATCTTTCTGAGTCATCAAATATTTGCCAATGAATTAACCCCATCTACAGAGCTATCATGTGGGCGTGTGTTTTGTTTGTTTCTAGCAGCGTGTGACACATAAATGTGTAAAAGCTGTCTGGTTTTCTCGGCAGGGTATTGACACAGAGGAGAAAGAGAAAGATTCCAAGGGTGATGCTACCAAGATGTTTGGTGCCAACACGCCAACTGTGTCCTGCTCCTTTGACAGTGAGTGATGCGCATACAAGTGAACATGTGAATGCATTTTGCGTTTGCATAGAAGGATTTATAACTGTCCATTTCACACATATACTGTGTTGCTCTTTAGGGTCATATATGTACCATCTCCGTGTCTACATCCATCAAGCACGGAACATGAAATCCATGGACAAAGATAGTTTCTCTGGTAAGATTAAATCAAGAATGAAATTTAGTGCATATAAGAATACGACTTTGAGTGGATTTAGTTTTCAACTTAAATGAGTATCACTGCAAAAGCCCTTTGTTAAACTGAATGCTAAAACTACCTCTTTTCCCACCACAGATCCATATGCACATGTCTCCTTCCTGCATGTCAGTAAGACAACAGAGAAGCTAAGAGCAACACTAAACCCGACCTGGGACCAGACTCTGATTTTTAATGATGTAGAGATTTATGGAGACCCCCAGAAGATTGCTTCCCGTCCCCCTAATGTTGTCCTGGAGTTCTATGATAGTGACCAAGTGGTACGTTGAAGGATATACAGAGAAGTCCTGTGCACAATGAATCTGTGTTTGTTCAGTACTTACAGTGTTATAAGATCCCTGAATGTCCATTTTGTGCAGATACTTCGGGTAGAACTGTATTTTCATTCAATTTTGCACTCCATATCAGAATATGTATGGTAATCTTGGAAGTTTCTGTTTCAGGGGAAGGACGAAATGCTGGGCCGCAGTATTTGCATCCCAATAGTAAAACTGAATTCTGGTTTGGATCAGACACCAAAACTGTTGTGGCATCCCATCATCCAGAAGGGGAAGGAGGCTGGGGAGGCTCTCGTGGCTGCTGAGCTCATTCTTAAAAGCAAGGTTTGACAAGAAAGTCGTGGACAATCGTCTGTTTTATAGCATTTTTTAAAAGGAATTGTTCTCTGGGCCTTCAAGCCTGTGAGACTTCTTAAAACCTTGTTACCTTTTTCACGTGCAGTCTGCCATACATACATACTGAGTAATAAATCCTTAACTTAAACAATGTCTCTCATCTTTTTGTCTCCTTTGTGTTTCGTATCATTTCCATGTAGTGTTGGTAATTACTGTTGACATTTCTTATATGAAATGTAAGGTGTAATGTTGTTTTTCGTATTCGTTTACAACTCCAATGGAACTAAGTGTAATCTTGCAGGAAGAAAACAAAAAATAAAGCCTAATGAATGCCTCTGTCTCTGTAGTCAGGAGACTCAGAGCTTCCACTGGTTCCCCCAAAGAGAGGCGAGAACCTCTACATGGTTCCTCAGGGCATTCGCCCTGTGGTGCAGCTCACGGCTGTGGAGGTAAAATACAGCTTTATATATAACTTTCCCTCTAAAGTGACGCACAGGCAAGGAACCTGACCTCTTTAAAACCCCCCACTCTATGTTTGATTTCAGATTCTTGCATGGGGCCTGAGGAACATGAAGCCATACCAACTCGCCGCGATAACCTCACCCAGCCTTGTAGTCGAATGTGGGGGGCAGAGGATGGAGTCAGCCGTCATCAAGAACATGAAGAAGAGCCCAAACTTCCCAAGCTCTGTCCTCTTCATCAAAGTGGTAATGGCAGTATTACACAGGAATTAAGTGTCTGGAAAAAAGAACAATTTAACTAAATTAACTTTTAATTTGGAATTCACTAAATTTCAGCTCAGTTTTATTTATATAGCCCGAAATCACAACAACAGTTGCCTCAACGCATTTTATATGCTAAAGACCCCAAAATAATACAGAAAAAACAGAAAAGCCCAACGATCAGAAGAACCCCTATTAGAAAGCACTTTTAAAACCGTGGGAGGGAAAACTCACTTTGAACAGGAAAAAACCTGGGGCAGATCCCGACACATCTGCAGTGACCAGGTGGGGCTGAGGGGAGGAAGACAAAGACATGCTATGGCAGAGAGCCAGAGATGAATAATAACTAATGATTAAATGCAGAGTGGTGTACAAACACACAGTAAGTGAAGAAGAAAAACTCTACCTATTACAGTGTAACTAAGGGAGGATACAGGGTCACCTCATCGAGCTCTGTTGCGTCAAAAAAGGAAACTTTTAAGCCCAGTCTTAAATTTTTGGACTGAAAAACCCTAAAAATGCACACCAACACCCAAAGCATTAAATTTAAGATTCAGCTAAATTATTATGAGTTAGCTCCTGATTATTTATTCCATTTCCTCTCTCCATCCAGCTCCTTCCAAAGGAAGAGATGTACACGCCTCCCATTGTGCTGAAAGTGATAGACCACCGTCCATTTGGCAGGAAGCCCGTGGTAGGCCAGTGCACTATCAGTTCTTTGGAGCAGTTCAGATGTGACCCATATGTCATCACCCCCGAGGGAGCAATGTCATCTAAAAGTAAGGGCAGGTCATAGACTGCACCAACCTGTCAGTAAGCAAACTCTGCTTTACTACTCTGCTTCCTCTAAATTGGGTCCTGATTTGCAGTGAACGGCATGTTGAAAAACTAGCTATTAACTTTTGCTTTGCAACCAGAAGAATTGGTCCCTGCAGCCATTAGAAAGAATTCAGGTTTAAGGCACTTAAGTCAGGACACTGTGCAGCCACGTAATAGAAAAATAATGCAATGATTTTAAAATCTCATAAACCCATATTTTATTCACAACAGAAAATAGAAAACTTTTGATGACAGCAACGTGTCTCAAAAGTTGGGACAAGGGCAACAAAATCATGGAAAAGCAAGGAGTACAATCCTACAGAGGCAGAGTTTCTAAGAAGACGCACAGACGTTTAGAAACCCGTGAAAAAACTACAAATTTTCATGTACAATTTTTAGTATAATGTTTCCCAATGTAAAGTTATGCAAAGAATTTGAATATCTGAAAGGATTCTGAAAATAATTTCTGTGTGCGAGGCTGAAAACTGGAAAACTGTTCTGTAGTTGGACAAATTAAAATTAGAAATTTTGGAAAGCATGGATGCTGCATCCTTCAGGCTACAGAGAAGAGGGTCAGTCTGGCTTGTTGTAAGCACTCAAAAATTCAAATGTCTGCGCCTCTGATGGTATGGAGGCACATTAGTGCCTACAGAGTGGCAGCTTGCACATTGCACATCCAGGTGATGTCTTTTTCAGGGAAGGCCTTGGAGTTTTAAGCAAGACAACACTAAACTCTATACATGCGCTATAACAACAGCCTGGCTTCCTAGGAGAAGAATCTGGGTGCTGATGTGGGCTTCCTGGTGTCCAGACATCAAAAACATTTGACATATGAAAGAAGACTGAGAACTGTTGAGCAGCTAAAATCCAACACCAGACAAGACTGGGACAACATTGCTCTCCCAAAAGTCCAGCAGGTCTCCTTAGTTCCCATATGTTTACTGACTGTTATTAAAAGAAAACGGGATGCCACACAGTGGTGAACATGTCCCTCTGTTGCTGCCACCAAATTCAAAATTGGTCCATTTGATATGTTTTCTTCATTCTGTGAAATTGATGTGGACTTAAGAGATTTCTGAATCTTTCTTTTTTATTCATTTTTTATTCATAGCATCCCATCTTTTTTTGAATTAGTGTTGTTCATACAGTCTGTAGCATGCTAACAGAGAAATGCTAGCTACCAACTTTGTTACAGTTTATGCACAGAGACAAAAGTAACTGCTCAATGTTAACAGTGGCTCTGATGATGGCGTCACCTCACAAACATGTCTCTATCACCATGGAGGAGAAAAGACCACTGCTAGAAGCTCAGGTAAGCCCGGCCACTTTATCCCTGTCCTAACACTCACAAGTTTTCTCTATTCACTCAACAGCAGAATTTGACCGTCAAGTCAAATTTGACAAACTTACTCTGATTACTCTGGCTTACAGTTAATGTACAGCATGTCAGCTGCTGTCGACAAAATGGCTTCCCCTACCTCCCATTTTGTATGTATGGTTACTTATTATGGCTTTCTAATTCACAAGGCTGGGCTCCAATGATGCTGAATGACTGACAATCACAGAGCTACAAAAAGCTCAACAAAAACGCTATCACAAAGCCATGATTCTACAGGGGAGTTGCCATAATAACTGCAGTTTTACGTTATCTGGCATATTTTATTGAGGACATTGTTATTGTAGCATGGGCGTAACACGTAAGCAGTTTGGATGTTCAGGCATCTAAACTTCGAAGCCAGTGTTGCAATTGAAACCTCAAAAGTAGCATGCCTACAAGTTTCCTACTTAAAGAAACTTTGATACTTTGGGAAATACCCTTATTTTTTCTATATTTACCTGCATAGAGTTTGAAAATTGAAACTGCTTTACATGCTAAATGTGATGCTACTGCTAATACCCAAGTTCAGACCCAAATTAGGTAGAAACAGCTAGTCTGGGACTGTCCATGAGTAAAGTCTCAGTGTTATTAATAATTCATTCAACAGTTCCAACACTAGCCATTATTAAATCTGTAAAAAATGAAGCTTAAAACCAACATGTTGCTTTTTTATCTGTGATTTTGTGCTAAAGTACTGCTAACAATGGTAGCCTTAATGTGCTGTTTCCAGTCTTTATGCAGAGCTAACTGGGTGGTGGCAGTAGATCCAAATTTAGCACACAGACATGTGTGTGTGATCATTGTGATTGTTTGCATTTAACTCTCGTGACTCTTGAAAATAAAGGTACGCTATTGTGCAAACCCACCTCTCATTTATACAGTATATGAGGCTGTTGCTGATTCATTGCTTTCCACATGCTATTGTACATGGGAACAAAATCAGACGCCACATTTCTGCATTTATAATTCCTTCAGTTTTGACAGGATGCTCAACCTGACTGGCTTAAATGCAGCTCCAAATCATGTTTTACAGATGGCTGTAGACAGCCACTCTTGTACATATTTATTGTTTGTGGTGATATATCAATGTTGGATTCATTATTCCATCAGACTTATTTCTACTGTGTAATTTGGCGTAACTCAGCCTTTTCTCCATGTTTGCCTTAAGAATGGCTTCTTGACAGCCACCCTTACACTGAGGCCATTTCTGATGAGTCTTCAGATACTAGAAAAGACCTTCCACCTCGTTTTTTTGTCTTCCACTTGTCCAGTGTCCTCAAATTTCTTTAAGGACAGCACACACAATGATACTTGAAAGTAAAATATACAGAAATGAGGAGGGGATCAAGACATTTGGACAATACTGTATTTTCCAAAATGTCATTTTTTTTAACCAGTAATTAAGTTGTTGTTCTAAACACGAATGAAACTCCCAGAAAAATGAAATCTATGAATGAAGTGAAGATTTAGTCCTTTGATTTATTTAAAAGCAGATGTCAGTCATGGCAAGCATGGATGCCACCTTACCACCAGAGCCACGCTACCTGCTATTAGCACCCTTTTCACAGCAGATATTTTAAATTGTCATATCACCAAAGGCATATATGAAAAATAAAATCAATATTGATTCGGTAAGCTAAGACACCAGCAATGTAGAATATTAGGGTATACACTAAATGAAATGAATACATCTCGGTATGATATTTCAAAATGCCTGCTGTGTTAAAAGCTTATTGTTATTGCTGATTGCTAAGCCCTTTCACAGAATCACTGTGGGTCATTAAACTGTAGCTGAAAGCACTTTATCAACTTTTTCTTCTCGGCAATTCATATTTTCTGCTATCTTGTCAATATTTGTTCCATTTTATTTTTGTCTTTTTGCTTTTTTGTTAGTGCTGTAAATATTTTTTGACTTGCTTTTATTTTTGTTTTTGGTGCATCTTCATTCGCCAAAGCTTGCGGAGAAGGTAAGACTTTTTAGTATTTGATGAAATAAGATTTAATAGCAGCCAAATCAACTTTTGTTCCCAAATGTAGTGAGATTAACATGCAGAACAATTCCATCTTTAGGAAAAAGAGACCGTTGATTGGTGGAGTAAATTCTACGTCTCGCTAGGAGACCAGGAGAAATGTGGTCCTTACCTCAAGAAAGGATACGATACCCTCAAAGTAAGCCAGCTTCCTCACTCAACACTCATAAAGCTGTAATCATTCATCATTTTTGAGGGGATAGGTTAATTGGAAAACACTAAAATTTCCCATAGGTGTGAATGCGGGTGACTGTGAGTGTGAATGGTTGTCTGTCTATGTGTGTTAGCCCTGCGACAGACTGGCGACCTGTCTAGGGTGTACCCCGCC
>VOQK01016482.1:23727-36853 GCA_015052645.1 Benitochromis conjunctus
TCAGTCAGTGTTATTACCTCAAGCAACATAATGCAATTTTTTTGTTTGATGAAATTTGCTTTTATTATCAATCACATACCGGTGTACAGTGAACAATTACAGAGCAATAAATAATCTCACATAAAATATCATCATACATGTAAAAACAGCCTTTTGGACAATAGCACATTCATTTTTAGCATATAATACAGCCTTCAGTAAACAAAGTGTTGTACTCAGTATCTTGAGCTATACATTTACAGCAGCCATCACCAGAGAGTATAAAGTATCAGTCAGACTGTTGGGAGAAAAAAAAACAGATAAATGGTCAGTCTCCACAAGTCAATGATCAATATATGTTATAGATGTTCAGTCTTCATTGGTTGTAGAATACTTAAATAAAGATTATTGCACAAGTGATTCCCAATATTACATTGTACACTCCTTACTTATATGGAGAACACTTCACTTACATCACTAAGATCCCCCATATCTGGAGCTTCTCCTTTGTTATCGTTAGCCATCTCTCGGATCATCTGTAAAAGGAAAGACGTGGTATTGAATATTACATGCAATGAGATCGGAAGCAATACTGGAATTTAGTTGATCTTATTACTGAGAACACTGAAATCACTCACATCCACATAATGGTCATATTCCTCTTTTCCTTCATCTTCTTCGTGCTCCCAGTCCCTCCAGTTATCAAAGTCGACTGAAATCCAACTGGCCTGTGGAATGAAGAGACAACAACACCATTTTAGGTATTATTTCCTAAAACTAAAGTTGAGGGGATTACAGCAACACAACTTAACATGAGCCAAGCTATTTTTATGAACCTGAGTAAATACCAAATGAGAAGAATAGAATACCTTGATTCTGATCAGTTTAAAGACAGATACAAAAACATTCGTGCTTACCTTAGCTGGATCTTTCTGAAGGCGAGGCCAAGCGCAATCAGGTTTCATCTTCCTCAGCAAGACATTGATGGTGCGGTCATAGACCCTTTCTCTGGAGTCCTTTAAAGTGATGACAAGATAAACTTGACAGCCTGCTTTCTGTACATTGAAGAATACAGAATATAATGCGGATGCTTACGTGGATCTGGACTTTGTCATAGAAGTGTAGCTCGTTGTAGTACACATCATCTGTTTCGTTTTTGCAGCTGTTATAGAGAGGTAATGGGGTTGTCAAAGAAACCATTTTAGACATTTTCTATACTGAGTCACATGTGACCGGCACAGACTTCAAGAGAGGGAATTCCATTAAAAACTCACCACAGAATCAGTTTTTCTGGCTGAATATCAACTTGGACATCTTTAGGTTTCTGAACCATGAAGTTGATGGTGACGTATTTCTTCCTGTCAAACCACAGCGCATGTGCTGGCATGCTGTTAAAACATCAAGAAACTGCTGATGAATCAAACCTGAAACCTTTTCATAATGAAAGATTTAGAAAAAAATTATACTTTATTGCTCATTGAGTTTGAGTCTTACCTCTCCTCTGGTCGGACAATTTTAGGTTTGCTCATTCTTGTTGTTGTTGTTTTAAATAGATGAGAAGTTGCTTTACTATTCCTTTTCACCAAGAGAAGGCTCACTCACACGTGTCTGGTTGAGTTAGTAGTGTGCTCTAGTGCAGCGGTCAGACCCTGGATGCTATATATAGACCATCTGGTATCAGCTGCTGGGAGACTTGCCTGCCACAGCCCCTTCCCTGCCCTTTATAGCCTGACTGTGGAACACTCGGGAAAACAGATGCATTTTCTGGGTTCTCAAAGTGGTTCAGCCACCTTTAATTGGGTGTTTAAGAGGGTGGAGGTGGGAGCAGGGAGAATCCAAACAGAAAATTACCTAATGGGACCCATTTCAACACTTAGGGGGTTGTTGACCAACATTGCCTGATGGGATGCAATAGAACTTTAATAATTTTGGACAAAATCTGGCCACGCGGATAATTTTAAGATTAATTTTGCAAAATGTATTAATCATTTACCAACACACAATTAAATGAATAATCCAGTTCATTTCAATTGACAGTTTTCCATTAAATTTAATGCTTAGTTATGTAACAAAATTAAATGACTTAAAATCAGTATTTTGTCCATAAATATTTTTTAAGAGTAGAATTGTAAATGTAAACCGTACATATAATGAAGATAAAATATTTTATTTATTTTCCAAATGTTAAAAAAATTCCTGTGGTGGACCAGCCAGAACATCCACTCTCTCTCTCTATATATATATAAAAGTTTAAATAAAGTAGAATATTTCAGTAAAGTATGTGTCAAATACACAATAACTTAATAAGGCCAAAACACATACACAAAAGATTAGGCAATTTAAATAGGAAAATACAGTTAAATGAAATAACAGAGCTCAATAAGTAAACATGGTGATAAAATACAATTTAACGATATGACCATATCAAAGTTAACCAAACAAAAGTTGAATATACAATAACGTGGCTCTTCAAAGTGAAACAGCTCAGTAAACTCTGTAAATTCAACAGAGCAAAATTTAACTGATGCAATTTAAAAGTCCTGAGCCACCCTTCTTTTCTTTATACTGTATTTTGGGACAAAGTTGGTACAAATCAGACAAGTTTAAAAGGCAGGTTGGATAATGTTAACGTGTTTGAAAGTCAATATTTGATATGACCATGTTTATTCTTGAACTCTCCTAGTCAAGCTATCTTGTAAAGTATCTTGTAACCTTCAGGATTAGTGCTCCATGGTTTTTGAAGAATTCTTCTTTGGATAATGGCTGTCGATACCTGTCCTTAAGAATAGCTTCTTGACAGCCACCACACCACTACAGCCATTTCTGAGGCCAATAGTAAATGGATCAGCTGAAGGACCAGATATATCTCTCAGGTCTCCAGGTCCTTGACGGATTGTTTTTTCCTATTTCTTAAGCACATGACTTTCAGATACTGTTCATCTGCTGTAAATGTCAGTGTTCCGTGATTTAACAAACAAAACAGCATTCCTCTGAAAATGGTCAGGTACGAGAACTGAACTGAAAATGTCCCAGAGAAAGCCTTGGGATCTATTGAACAAGAGCACTTTTTTTTTTTCAAAAATGGCAAGAAAGATTGGCTCCTTGGGAGTCAACTAAAAAAAGACAAAAAAGACACGATACTATTAAAGTGCGCTTCAAATGAAAAAACAAAAACAAAACCTACACACTTCAGATTTTAGACAGGCGTTAGTCATACAACATTTAATTGTTTCCGGAAGTCGCCCCCTGCTGGTCTAGTGGTAACCGGAAATTCATTTCTTCGCTCTGTCTGAGCAAGGAATGCAGCTCGAGCTACTAAACGCTGTGTACATATAAACTAATGAAGTAAAAAAATAATAAATCAATGAACAGTTTATTTTTTAAAATTTACGTTTACATTTGCTGCTTTAGACCATCGTGAAGTAGTAGCCATCAAGAAGAACATGCCTCGTAGAAGACAGGTAAGAGTACATCTAGGTCGGGTAACATTAGCTAAGTTAGCGCTAATGGTTAACCAGAAGGTTCCACCATATTCCATTCAATAATCTGACAGTGTAACGCGCTAAAACACGGCATTAGCATCAGCTGATAAATCTGCACAAAATAATCTAAACATACTGACTTTAACTACATTGTCACATTCAGCTTGTGTCAGTATTGTTCGAGCTCATTAAATCCCCAGTGCACAGTTAAAAGCAGCTAAAAAGAAGCTAAAACTTTTACCTCACGTTTGGTACAATGTAACGGCGCTTTGTGGTTTATGTATATGTAGGCTTTGCCCTAAGACTAAAACAAAATCAGTCGTGCTTAAACTGCTCTGTGTTGTGAATACAGTGTTGTGCTACATTGGCTGGATAAAAAACAAAAACAATAAAAAAACAAGAGCAGAGCTAACCGTTAACGCTAAGCTAACAACAATAACAGTTGACGTGTTAAGAAGACTGGTTCCTTTGTCGTGGTAATTACTACACCTGTGACAGTATTTGGCTAGTTTTTAGTACTAGCTAGATGGAATATATTACTTTGGTATTAGTAAGACGCAAACGGTGGTAAGACCTGTTTATTGTGATAATAACAATAATTTAAAAAAGCTAATGGCGAGCTACATTTGATTGTAGCTAGTCATAAAACAGCACTTTTACAGTGTTACTTAAGATACGTTTTTAATTTGGCGGATTTATGGCTCAACAATGAATAGTTGTATAATGATATGAATCCTGAATTAACTGCTGTATAAAAAGGAAGTTGCTGTATTGTCTAATTTGCTTAAGCAACACAGCAGAGGTTTCCATCATATCTACTGATGTTAAAGTGAAGTTAAATGGTTAAAACGCCAGAACAACTATGTCTTTTTGGTTTGTGGACACCATCAGTATTATTCATACTTTTTGGCACCTTTATGACAATATTTTATAAAAGGTACCTTTCATTTACTGTTTTTTTTCACCCCCTGACAGAGACACATGGCTGGGAGTGGTTCAGATGGAACTGAAGACTCTGACTCCTCTGCTGAAAGAGAACAGACCAATAGCTCAGAAAGTGAAGGGACTGTGCCCAAGAGACAGCGCCTCACCAGAGCCTCTACTCGCCTTAGCCAAAGCTCTCAGGGTTGGCAGCATAGCCTATACATATGCGTATATATATTAATATTTTTACAGTGATTTTAAGATTAGTTTTATTTCCTTTTCCCTTAGATACTCAGGACTTAAAGCGAGCTGCGGATCACGATGAATCTCCACCACTGACGCCCACTGGAAATGCACCCTCCTCTGAATCAGAGTTGGACATCTCCAGTCCCAATGCCTCACATGATGAGAGCCAGGCCAAGGACCAAGCCAACAGAGATTCGGATAAAGATCTCTCCCACCGACCTAAACGCCGCCGCTGTCATGAAACCTATAATTTCAACATGAAATGTCCAACCCCGGGGTGTAACTCCCTTGGTAAAATATATTTCTTTTTGCCAGATGTCAAAAGTATTATTAAAAGTTTGAACATGTGAAATATGGCATATCAACAAACATCATGCTTAATTTTCTCGTATTTCTCAGGTCACCTCACAGGAAAACATGAACGTCATTTTGCTGTATCAGGCTGTCCTCTTTATCACAATCTTTCTGCTGATGAGTGCAAGGTGAGTCTTATAAAACATCTTTGATATTTCTATCTTTTAGTTATTTTCTGATGTAACACCTAAGTTGGATGTAGAGAATACTTTACAATATTATGTGATATTATTTTATCTATACAGTTCGTAAGCGTGAAGTGCTGGCAGTGGCTGTACTGCACAACTTTTTTTTTTTTTTGGCACATAACTGGTACTACAGAGGTTGAGTGTAGTAACAGGCATTTTCAGCTGTAGTACAAGTAGAAGATTAATTTTGTTATCAGTAAAAACAGCCACAAGAAACACACTTCATCCCTTAAACAGGGCTGTTCCCAGCAAATGTTATTAATGTTGTAGGTTGAAGTGGCTGATATGAGTATTTGGCTGCCTGAGCTGTATCAGAGAGAAATGAGAGACCAAGCAGAGACTTTAATCTATGCTTTATTTATTTGTCAGGTAAAAGCCATTAGCCGTGAGAAACAAGAGGATGAGGTAAAGGCACAGGAGGACAGCAACTCGCGCCATGCAACTCGTCACCAGGTAGGTCTGCTTTAGAAATGAGAGCGTCACGTTCAATTTTACACCATGTTTAATTTTCTGTTATTTTAACTGCTGTCAGTAATTTCTCATACCAGGAAAGTGAATTGGTTATTTATCTTTATTTATAGACACCAACACCGAAACAGATTCGATATAAGGAGCAAGTGGCTGAGATAAGGAAGGGTCGAAACTCTGGCCTGCAGAAGGAGCAGAAAGAAAAACACGTGGTACATCACTAGTACTTTTGCTATTTCTAAGCTTATTCCACCTCATAGCTGGCATGTTACTTCATTTCCCGCTTGCCTTTTCTGGTGGCCCACAGGAGCATCGGCAAACGCACGGCAACACCAGAGAGCCTCTGCTAGAGAACATCACCAGTGAATATGACCTGGAGCTGTTCAGGAAAGCACAGGCCCGAGCATCTGAAGACCTGGTAATGACGGGGCTTCACATCTCCATAAGTGTTAAACTTGCTTTTTAGCATTATGGAACTAGATAAAAGGAAAACGAGTGGGGCATCCATCTGTGGTGTACTTTCCCTCTGTAAATGAAGCTAGAACTGGTGCCGTCCATTGTTCAAGTTACATTATATTTATTTTAAACAGAATTGTCACTGTTTTGTTTTATTTATTTATTTTCAAAACTGTCAGTATGTTAGCATCCCAGTTTTTTTTTGATTGATAACCTCATCACACACATTGGACATTAATGTTTCCCATCTTCATGCCTGCAGGAGAAGCTGCGTATCCAGGGTCAGATCACCGAGGGCAGTAACATGATCAAGACCATCTTGTTTGGCCGCTACGAGCTGGACACCTGGTACCACTCGCCATATCCTGAGGAGTATGCGCGTCTGGGTCGTCTGTACGTCTGTGAATTCTGCCTCAAATACATGAAGAGCCAGACCATCCTCAGGCGACACATGGTAAGAGAGACAGTAATCCCAAGTCATTGGAGTCTTGCTACACTTAGAAATGATTTTTATAAAAGCATCCTAAACATTTTTTAAAGTTGCTCTTATTACATTATATATTTTTATGCCACAGTGGCCTTCAAATAAGAATAATTTATCTTGATGAACTCACTGCTTGGGAGGTACCACTGATATGAAATATATTATGTGTCTTTTTAGGCGAAATGTGTGTGGAAGCATCCTCCAGGAGACGAGGTGTACAGAAAGGGGTCTATATCTGTGTTTGAAGTTGATGGCAAAAAGAATAAAGTAAGAGTCTTACTTAATGGACACAGACATTTTTTTTTCTTTTTAAATTTTAATCAATTAAATTAGGCACTTTTAAAGTAATCAAGTGCTATATCATCCCCAGATCTACTGTCAGAACTTGTGTTTACTTGCCAAGCTCTTCCTGGACCACAAAACACTTTACTATGACGTAGAGCCTTTTCTCTTCTATGTCATGACTGAAGCTGACAACACTGGCTGCCATTTAGTAGGCTATTTTTCAAAGGTAAATAAGAACAAGATTATCATTTTTACCCACACAATGATTTAATTTATTTTCCAGAACAGAATTGTCTAAAAAGTGTTTTTTCATTCTATTTATTACTTTAAGGAGAAAAATTCCTTCCTGAACTACAATGTATCCTGTATCCTGACGATGCCACAGTACATGAGACAAGGCTTTGGAAAGATGCTCATTGACTTTAGTATGTATATATGTTAATTTATTCTACTCTCAATCTAATCATTAAATTGAATTTTAGTCTTTTTTGCATAATGAAATACAGATTATTATTTCTTTCTTCTGACTGTCCTGTGCTTCATTTAGGTTATCTGCTGTCCAAGGTTGAGGAGAAGGTGGGCTCGCCAGAGAGACCTCTCTCTGATCTGGGCCTCATCAGTTACCGAAGTTACTGGAAGGAGGTATTACTCAGATACATGTACAACTTTCAAGGCAAAGAGATCTCCATCAAAGGTAAGTGAAAGCACAGAGCCTGTAATTTGGCAGCTTAAATTATATGTTTACCAGAAAAAGCTGAAATTGGCTCTGTACTTTGTTACCAGTTACCAATTACCAGTTTAAAATAATCTTAATTTTAGCTTGTATTGGCCTTGGTAAAGTCACAGAGTCCATCTTCTGTCTAGTAACAAGACAGTTTAGCTTCTTTCCCTCTTAGCTAACCTCTTAAGCTATGTTTTTTCTGTTTGGCTGTCCCTTGCAAATAGAGGATTTGCGCAGCAGCAGGTGGGTGGGAGTGCTGTGCTCAAAGTCTGAGCCGTGTGCCTCAGATGACCATATTAAGGAAATTCCCTCTCACTGACAGTCAAGAGCAGGAAAAAATACCTAAAACAAAGTGTTTAGTGAAGTCTGAAGCTTGAGTTTTAGGCCCATAGAGATTACTTGTACATTCAGTGTTCACAGAGTGTATATCGATGATACATAAAAGGAAGAGCACAATTAATATACTTTAAAGTGTGATGATGGAAAAGACATATTTCAGCACAAGAAGATTCATGCATTTAATAAACTAGACAAATACATACAATGAATATTTGTTTTAATATTTGTGTGCTGCACAGAAATCAGTCAGGAAACTGCTGTCAACCCGGTGGACATTGTGAGCACCCTGCAGTCTCTTCAGATGCTCAAGTATTGGAAGGGAAAGCACTTGGTACTGAAGCGTCAGGTAAGCTGGCTCCTCTCCGTTTTATTTACGCTTGAAATTTGCTTCTGAAAGAGCATGCGGTCAATAAATATTATTTATTATATTTAAATTATTCAATAATTTATTGAAATAATTGCTTTTGTATCAAATTATTTAGGTTATGAGATCATTTACCTGTCTTTTTAAAAATATTTTTATTAATTTTGGAAGCAAAATTTTATGTTAATATTTTATTCCAGGCCCTGCTTTCCATTTTCTGTCTTGTTGGAAAAATTAGATTTGATAACCTAGCGTGTTACCCTGTTTTTCATCCCAGGACCTGATTGATGAGTGGAAAGCAAAGGAGATCAAGCGAGGCAATAGCAACAAAACCATCGACCCAAGCTCGCTAAAATGGACCCCTCCCAAAGGGACATAAGCACTGAGAACCTCAGGCTACTGAAAACACTCGCCTCTAGCCTCACCAGCCACAAGTAGCCTAGACCTGTGAACTGTCAATAAAGATCAGTGTTTTTTTTCTTTCATCCCTTTGACCCTGTTTATTTCTTCTTGTCTGCAATGTGAATTTTTTAAAAAACCTTTTTATATTTTACTCTCATTTCTAGCCTAACCAGCATACGTTCCAAGTCCAAATGCTTTTTGTCAACGTTGTGAAACATGACTGTAGAGGATTTGCTTTAAAACTGCCTTTGTGTGCTGAATGTTAAATGATGAACGGTCCAATGTGATGGATTAATGTTAGATTAAAATAGCTACATTTGACTGCATTTAGAGGTTATTTTTATTTACTATGAGAAATGTGCTTTTTGACAATGGTGGTTATTGTTTTTGAGCGTTAATACAGTAACTGTTGGCATGAATTGAAACATGAAATTGAGCAGGGTGTGCTTTTAATGAGTTCTGGTAACACGCCTTTGGTTGGTATAACATTCTATAGATCTTTTTTTCTAATTCCATCAATACAGGATTCTCATCCATTCCTTTGCTGAACCTGCCAATGATGAGGGGAAAAAGGCGATTTTTAATTTGCTGAGGATATAAAATGAAAATGTAACACCACTATACGAATGCACATAGAAACAAAGCAGCCTCAGGTTTTTATACGGATACAATCGTACCTTGCTTGTATGGGTTCTCTGAAACGTGGATCGCAGTGGTTTTTGCAGAGCGATTTACTTTTGGTAGAGATTCTGTAATAAACAGGAAACGTTTGACTGGAATGGTTTTTGGCTTGTACTTTGAATCATAGCTGTTAATTGTGTATTAGCACTTTGATATTTTTAATATCAATAAAGCTGCCTTGATATTTTGAAATATCTACAATTTACACGTTTTCTCTTCATGTATTTATGCTCACCACCACTGGAAATGCTTCTTCCCATCAGGCCCACAAACATTTCTTCTTTATTTCCTATAAGAATAAGAAGTATACATTGATGCTGTGATTAATAGATTCCAATTACTGGAACTACTGGTGTTCAAAAACTTTAGTATGAGAAGTATGCTTCAATAAGGTCAGGCTACTCACGTCTTTTCACTTGGTTGGGCTTTTTTGCATCTGTGAAGGGATATTGTCATGCAACAAGCTTTTATACTTATTATGAGACATAAAAATGGTCATAAGCACAAATTGTAAACAGAAATGAGGCATTATGTTATGCATGGATAAGTTTCAAGGTTACCTGAGCGTTTCCCCATGAGTCCGTAGAATCGAAGGGCTTTAGATCTTTTTATTACACTGGACATTGGGCTGGCCAGGCTTGTCTGCAGTGATTCATCCTGAAAGAAACAGTTCGTTGGTATTTTACTTCAAGTAAACCTGTTTTTACATTTACAAGGTATATCTACATAAGAGTCTTCAAGCAAAAGCACTATTAATGCAATGTCCATCTAACATTTTGAGCTGTTTTCATTCCATGTGTGTTCTTTTCAGATTAGTTAAAAAAGAAGGAAATACAGATTCATTTCTAAAATATTAAAAATACATATGTGCCATTGTTACTTACACATTTTTGCCTCTAAATATCAGCTTGTTGTAAAAACAACAAGTGCAGAATTTTTACAACACACAGCTTTCAGGCTTCTTTAAAAGTGTATTTTTTCTTGTATATAAGCAAGAAATCTCAACCTAATCGTCATCTGAGATTTTATCCTCTTCACCTAAACTCGAATGAATGAACTCAATGCTGTGATATTTAAATTTGTCCATCGATCAACCCATCATAAAAACAACAGTGCCTCTCACCTTCCACTCTTTCAGAAGTCCTCTCTGCTCTTCTGCACTGCACGAGAATCTCTGATAGGTTTGCACCAAAGCACAAAAAGTCACAACAACCAGCTGCATCTTCCAGTTATCCATTTCTAGTTCAAGGAGAAAAGCACTTCTTCTACTTCTTTTTAATCAAATATATATTTTATCCCAGAAAAAGCTAATAAAACATTCGAGATGATATTGGCAGGATGGATTTCAGTATTATTTAGTCTGTCCCAACTGCATCCACGGTGCCTTTATACCTCTAAACCCCTGCAACTAGACCCCTCCCCTCTAAACAGGTCCCTGACTTATCGTATTGGAGTATTTGTAAAGGATCAAGCTTTTAAATTGTTTCCCTCATACTTTGTACTCATTAAATGGGAGAAAATGTGATTGAATTAACAATTAAATTAGTTATTTTAAATTTTTTATAATTGGACCTATAAGATTTACAGACAGGGGTCAATTGTAAGAAGAAGAAAGAAAAAAAACGCCTCTTCAATATCAAATATTTACATTTGAGAAGGTCGCCTTTCATTTCCATCTTTATTAGACGTCTAGATTGTGGTCAGTCTAAAAATATTCTCCTCTTGCTCATTTGTGACCTTGTGATGTGCACATGCTTCTTTGATATTACAGAGGAAGAGGGCCGGGCACGCCGGCATGTCGGGTCTTTGAGTGATGCTTTGTAAATATACCCGTCTACTTTGAAGGTTTTATTGGGTCGCCAGTTGACTTGGTGAATGTTTAGCTGGGAACAAGGTGATGGACGAAGTTCTCAAAAACGCAGATGAAATTCAAGCGCAGTGAAGAATGTATGAATTGTGTTACATGACATTTGTGACCTCAGATGTGGGGAAAATGCTGGCAATGCCAATATTTGTAACTTTTCCATTAAACGACATGTCGGCAGGGTGATTTATTTTCCATCTCCTGAGATAATTACACTGTTATTAAACCTTTAAACTTACTTAGCCATTTAAATGCTCTGTTTTAATGAAAGCTGAGCTCCCCCCCCTCAACGCTCTGGCCATAGAAATTTCTGGAGGGGCAATTACTTGACAATCTGTGTGCTGCAAGGACACCCACTCGAAACAAAGCTGACACACACATCAAATGCTTTGATCCGCACACAGGTGCTTCTGTAGGAAGACAAGCCCGGGACAATTATCCCTGAAAGGCAATTACACCTGAACAGCCCTCGTGTGCACGTAGTCTAAGCCACGGCTAACGTGGAGTGGCAAATCAAAAGAAATCAGAGGCACGGCATTTGCATATGAAATAGTTGAGTCACAAAGAGCTCCCGTAATGACAGAACGCTGCATTTCCATGTGACGCAGCGGTAGAGGCCTTTTCAGGATCTGCGCTGCTCTGACAGTGATTCACTGCGGGGCGCTGAGTTTGAACTTCACCTGTGATCCATTTCACTCTTAAATAAGTGAAATATGGGTTAGGACTGCTCTCATTGTTCTTATCTTTTCATTATATTAAACAGGACATACAACTTCATCTTAGACACGGTGTTGTTCGTACTACCCAGCCTCTGAAAACCATTTTTAATGTCTTCTGTGGCTCTGGTGGGAGCTTTCTACAGCATGTAACCATGTTGATGTCATGTTTACCCAGGCCCCTTCATCTACTTCTTTGTCCGCATTGCAAAGACTGCTAGAACTTTCCTCATATGTGTCAACATTGTTCAATAATCAGCAAAGTTCAAGCAGTAATCAGATGAGGCTATTCCTTATATTAGCACTGAAACGCATCCACTGTATTACACTAATCAACATCAGGCAGGGAAATTATGCATGACAGAGACCAATACGCTGTGTCTGTGGATAATTTATCAGTGGTCTGAACTAATGCAAACCATACTGTTTTCTGTTGTTGAGTCCATTACATAACTGGCTTCATATGGTGTTTAAATGTGAACACGCTCTTCTTTTAATAGGGATGGTACTTTTCTGAGACAGCTCAGATAGACTTTAAAGTGGCTTCCAAAGTCTGCAGGCACATACATGGAATAGGACAATACATGACACAAGGTGGCGCAGCCTGACAACACCAGTTACGGATCCCTCATTAGAGCTGGGGGTCATAATATCCTGCTGACAGACAGTGTATTGTAAGATGTCTCACTGTGGTAACTTTAGTCATCAGGACTGATACTATCACTTCCTGTCTTGAGGGGGTGGTTTTATGGTTGTCACGGTCCCTATCTTCATATCTTAATCCATCTTAATACTAACAAGTTGGTCCATTCATTTGGAACTAAGTGGGCTTTGTTGAACTGAGTGAACCAGTGAATGAATTAAAAAGAAATGTGGCAAAGCATAGTGACTGTGCTACTATAAAATAGTGTAGGAGCTACAATACTGTGCAAAAGTCTTTGGCTACCCCTCATTTCACACTTTTTCACTCATTTTCAGTCCAGTTCTTGCACTGATCGTTTTCAAAGGAATGTTTTGTGCTAGTTTTTCAAGCCATTTAACACTGATCTATGAATCATCCAATTATAAAAGGGCACTTACCTCAAGGGATGAACCAGGCCTAAAAACTATTTACAGTAAATGAACAGTATCTGAAAGTCATGTCCTTAAGAAATAGGAAAGAAAACAGAACAG
>VOQK01016482.1:36873-47115 GCA_015052645.1 Benitochromis conjunctus
GACACAGGATCAGGGCGATGCATGTGGCTCTTCTGTTGATCCATCTACTGTTCACTGGAGCCTGATCAAAAATGGCCTCAGTGGCTGCCAAGAAGTCATTGTTAAGAAAGGAAAACTGTGAGAAAAAGCAGCAGTATGACCTCGGAGAAGTCAGCAGGCGTTTTTATAAAAGGTCACACAGGTCCACATACAGCGAACATCTTATCCAGCAGGTGACAGTGTTGTCTAACACATAAATTCAAAGCACCAGCGCCTCACTGGGGAGACAAGGCTCGATGAATATATTTTCCTCCCCATGGGCTTGTTTTTGTCTATTTATACGACATACTCAAAAATGAAAGAATGTGGCAGTATTGTTTTGGTCAGGGGCATCATCACACATGTTATGATTTGTCTTTAATTTTTGTGGTTCATTTTTTGTCTTTTTTTGTGTCTTCTTCTCTTTTTCTTTTTTTAATGAAAACAATATTTTACCACTACAAAGACATCTGCTTGTGCGTTGTTGTACACTGTGAAGTGGCATTAAACCACATCCATTAAAACATGAAACTTTTGCTGCTGCGAAAGTACCCATTTTGCATAAATAAATGCTTGAGACTTTGTGTGATGGCATCTGCTCAGGCCGCAATGTCGATAAATGTGAAACACATTTCAACACTTTCCGAGTCAGAAAGTCTCAAAACTGGCATCGGTAGGAAATTATGTAATAATGCTAATTATTTTAATGTATTTTGCTCAGTTTCTGAGCACACTAAGGCATAAATAAAACATAAAAACATGAGTACATATAAAAATCTCGTTACGATATGACCTGATGTCCATGATTTTCATGAACCACGCAGGAATAACCCTTGTATGAAAGAGGCCACTCATACGTTAGGCATTACAAAGCAGTATACATGTAACTATAAATAATGTTAAACATTTCACTTTTTCACTTAGTCTGAACGCCTCTCTTAACTCTCTTGTTCCCCAAGTTGTTTTTCTCGTTCGGTGCCCTGTGGCACTTTACTGTGGTTTCTCTAGAGAGGCATAAATTTGGCTCTTCAAGGCTCTCTGAGAATGAAATACCACTGTCTGCCTTTGCATGTTCAGACTGGGGGCTTCAGGCTGATCGTGGTGGCTCTAGCTTTCTCCAGCAGTGTGAGACAGCCTGGTGTCATGGGATTGAACCAAAAGAAGCATGAGATGTGTTTAATTTTTACCACACCAGCAATTCCAGCAGTGCCATCTCAACTTTCTTTCGAAAAAAAAAATAAAAAAAAATACAGGTACCTTTGTCATGATTGATGGGAGCATTTCACACAACTTAAAAAGTAAGCAGTCTCCAGTGTAAACAGATTATAAAGAGCCGTTTCCTCTTTGATAGACGATAAAGGCATTCCTCCGCCTCTTACATCAGCAGGTCGTGTGTATATCTTATCGCACTGGTCACGCTTTTTTGCAAGTGATGTCAGGTGGAGAAATTTTGTCAAAGACAGCAACATGTTCTCTCTGAGAGGCGTGTGCTGGAAGCAGCTGATTGTTGACTTTGGAGCTCCTCAATATCACTATGAGAGGGTTGGTGCTTCAGTGTTACCACATAAAATGTTGAAAAAAAATTGATCACTGCCTTAGTATTATGACAATCCTTGCATTTTTCTTAAAATCATTTTCTTTTGCATAGCTTGAACATAGCTGTTGTCTTACCTGTTTAGACCAGTTCCGTCCCTTACTTCTGTGGGCGATGTTAGCTGGTTTTTACATTAGACAACTGGGTTATTCTGATCATTCTAATTATGATTAACCTTTGTTGGAAACAAAACAAAGTGTTCTTGATGCTGGTGTTCAGATATGTAGGTCAAATCATTTAGAATCCATTCAGAATGGGTTTGTTGTGCTCTGTTCACTGGATTTAACTACACATCCTTTGCCTTAAGGGATAAGCTAACATTTTGTGAATTGTGCCCTATGAAGAGAGGATAAAATGTCACAGTCATCTGTATGCGTATTATGAAAGTACAGATACTTGACTGATTTTAACTGACAATAAATTTTACGTTACTATGTCAAGCTGACATCTTTGGAACTACAGATGTGGAATTAAGTTCTTATGTAAGGAACCATACCATACCAATAGCTATAGATTTAGTGACGGCTTTGCACCATGCTATATATATAACATTTTAACTTTTTAATACTTTAAAATTCAAACATGAGAGTATATGGAGATTTATCTTCTCTTGACACCAGCTCCAAGTGGTCACACAATGAACTGCAGTTTTAGCATTTGGGTTGGTATCTATTAGCTTAATTTTTGAGCCTCAGCTCTGCTGTTTTTCTTGGTTTACTCAAGAAAATATGCTAACTCTGACATGAACTTAATGCAGAATATAGCTTCATTTTTAGTATTAAGGCATTAGAATTGTACTGAACTTCTTATCTGTGTCATTTATATGTTGGAGTCCTCTGTCTCAGTGTGATTATTCGTTGTCTTTTCCCAGCCTCTCTTTAGCCTTCTACAGCATCAGTTGGTCGGTCAGTGCTCACTGGTCTCTAGAGGCCCATAATAAACAACGTTACTGGTCTTCTTGTTTGCTGGGCTCTTGTGGCTTCTTTGACACTCTCAGCCTATGGCAAGGCCTCTTTTGGTCAGATCTGCTTACTTTGTCGAGGAGCCAATCACCAATTCATTCCCAAAGCCTCAGAGGTTCAAAAGCCAAGTGCATAATTGCTCCTTAAATCAATCTGCAAATTTCGTGGTATCCGAGCGGCAAGTTGGCCTGGAATCGTTTATTCACAAGGAACAGCTGTTCATAGTATGCATTTAGAGTCGCAGAAAATATTACAGTGTCCTGGAGGGAATTACATGTGAATTGGGGATGATACATTCAATTATAAGCCTGTGGTTTACATGCATTTCATATTAGCCTTAGTACAATTCATCCTATTTGTTAACCTTTAAGGGTATCATTGTGTTTTTGCGGTTCTGATTGTGGGAGAGACCACACAGCTAGAAAAGTGTCCCAGCTCTGTGTCTGACAGGTTTCCCACCACATAGTTTGAGATGTGTCCCTAAATCCCTCTTCATAAACTTCACTCTGTTTATGTGCGAGGCAGAAGAGGCAGCCAGCGCAGTTGTCACAGTGTCACTTTAAAAAAAAAAGAACAGACAGGACTCATGTCAGTCTTTCCACCTTAATAACAGCTCCTCTTCACACGCACACTTTGATGCCCACGGCTTCATGAGTCCTGTTTAATGCACAGTGTCCAGCTTGCTGCTTCAATCTCCGTCTCCCTTTTGCTCTCTCTCTCTAGCTTTCTGTCTCCATCTCCTTCTTCCTCTTTCCCTCCCTCCTTCTGTCTCTCTCTGTCTCTTCACTCCTCCTACTCCTCCTCCTTTCTCCCTGCTGTATTTGCAGTCAGCTTTAGTGCCAGACACCCTGAGGCAGCGGTAGCGCCAGCGAGTCTTCCCACCTCTGTTTTTGTGGTGGGAGATGACATGTCGAAGCTTTGAAGGGCAGAGGAAGGGAGGGAGAGGGGGAGGGAACGGGAAGGGAAGGAGCACATCACTCGGCGCGGAGGAAAAGCAAGGGACCCAGAGAGAATGTCATGTGGCCTGCAGTCCGCCCAGATATTCTCTTTCTCTCCCTCTCTCTCTCTTTCTTGGGCTGTCTATGTGGGCAGGCAGGAATGGCGACAGGAAGCAACCCCTCCTCCTTCCTCCCTTCATCCTCTCCTACCCTCCTTTAGCTCTCTGCTCACTCCTCATGTCTTCCCCGCTTCACCACCCCCTTTTCCTCTTTCCTATTCCACCTCCCGCTCTGCACCTCTTCTCTCCCTTCTCAGGGCCAAGTTTCTGTTCGTAAACTGCATTTTTTTCCTTTTCATCCCCCTTCTTTCGCTTTGTCTGTCTTCCTCACCCACAGGCGTGCCTGTGCATCATAACTCACTTGGTGTTGAAGTGTGCTGAGGTGTGCTGAGGTGTGTTGAGGTGTAAACTGTCAGTGACTAGCAGACAAAACATGTTTGATTTTGGTATTACTCATCTTTCCTTTAAAAAAAAAGAAAAGAAAGAAAGTAAGTAGGAGTATTTTTTTTCCATGCATACATATGTACCATACATACCTTACACTGCATTTTTATATATTCTATGTTACACAAAGCCGGTGCCATTAAAATAACTGTAAAATTCCCACAGAGCAAGGCTAATAAAACAAAATCCTAATAAAATAGAAGCAAATGTGATCTGGGCTTTCAGGTATTTAACTGTTTATATTCCCACTGGAGGAATGTGGGGTTTGTGTACTAATATGTGTATGGGAGCAATGGGATTAGCACCGAGGTAGACAGGATGGGGCCGCACAGAAATGATCAAACATCCTGTCAGATATGCTCTGGTGAATGAAAGAGGTAGTCTTGCCTTTGTTTGTTTCACATAGAAAACACAGTGACTCTCCAAATCAAGCTAATAAAATGATGAAAGGAACACAGAAGCCTTCACCGTGGCGTAAAAAAAAAACCTCCACTGACTTTGATATTAGCTTCTAACAACTACACCACTTTGCTCTCATGTGGCTGCCTTCTCACCTGTGCTCTTTCAAAGCAGTGACAGATAAGTTACATGTGTAAAGCACACATGAAAACACAGACAGAGTTTTAAAATGTCTGAGCTGCGATCAAAGATTTACTGGTTTGTGCCCAAAAAGACACAGACGTGCATTTAAATTTATCCAAAATTACTGAGTGTTTTGTTTGAGCCTCAGTGTAGAGATGCACTAGTATGTATGTATTTTTAAATATAGCTTTAACTACATTTAGGCCTAGCTGACACTATTATACTTTAATCAGTAATGCAGATACCTACAGTGGTTTCATGTTTGGCTCTCATCATTCACAAATATTAAGCATCATCTTTATCCACTTGTGTGGGGAATTCCATCAGGTCTAAAATCATGCTGCATTTTCTTTGTGGTGACTCCTAGTCTGTTTTTCTGCAGCCACGATTCCCTCGTCTCTCACTTTCAGTCACAGTTTCACTTCACTGTTGATCTCTGGTCTTACATTTTGACACTAATGTTCTTCCACGTTTTTTTTTTTCATAACTTCATACTAGATAGACTATATATTGTGCCAAGCAGCAAACTGTATTTTCACCAGTGGCCACTTGAGGCCTACAAAATCTATATTGACTTTTGTGTGAAAATATCCAACAAATAAATAAGCACAAAAAAATAAATAAATAAATTGTTTTCTCCCTAGTCAGGGCTGATAAGTGTACCTGGTAACTGTTTTGGTGAGTGAATTTTTAGGGTATTTTTTAGCCTGTTATTTAGCATTAGCCCATACTTTTATGGATGTAGCTTGCTAACCCAGCTAGCTAATGCAACCTGATAACGCTCCATCTGATCTAAATGTGGTGATTTCTTTTGTGAGCTCCAAAGAAAGAAAACGGCTTCAAAATGCTGAGTCCTAAAAATGATGGGTGATTTTTGAATTTTATACAGTCTGGCACGTACACGCGTTTGTGAAAATAGGAATTTGTAAATTTATATTCAGATTTGAAAATGTAAAAGATCGTCAAACTTGTTAACAGAACTTAGTATTATCTCAAAAAACAAATAAAAATACATTGTTTCCCTAAATATTCAATTTGCATATCTTAAAAGTGAGTTGAGATAGCCAACTGAGACTTATTGGATCTAAGATGGAAATTTGGTGCTTTTAATGCAGTCTTTTGTAAACACACAAATCTTATTTGATGTTACACAACTGAGTACAAACTTTTATTACATACTGAAATAAAAAAAAATCAGATAACCATTGAGAAATCATATTACGACAATAATACTCCTGAGGATACAAAACAAAATAGACATCACTTGTTGACCAAAATACGTGGCCTTTTCTCACTCAGATGAGCTCACTTGCTGCTAAAACACTCACATGTATGTGTGTGTGTGTTTATATCATTGAATGACATACTATTTGTGTTTACATGCATTTGTATGGATTGTATCACTGCAGGCCAGTTTGATATTTCAAGTCATTGCGAGCGTCAGAAAGGGAAGAGATTACAGGGTACAGCAGCAATAACACACACTATTAGCAAGACAAGGTGTTATTATGCCTCTGGTGTCAGGTGAGATGTCAGAGCAGCGGCTGTGTGTCATGCTTACAATTGCTAGATCAGCAGACTTACACAGTAACAAGTCAATCTGCTCTCTGAAATACATTAACAAAGAGGGAACCATATAAATCTTTTCTGAATGAAAAGAGATGTTATTTTGTTCTCATAGCTTGATTAGTTGATATTTTCTAGAGAAAATATGGTTGGTTTTAGAATAAACCATTCAAAAATACATCAAAATTGATACAAAATGACGTTTTAAAATGCCTAGCTATGAAACCTGTCATCGCATTGCAACATATACAGAGTCTTATGATTGTTTGGACAAAGTCACAAACCAGCCTGCTGTTACAGTGCACTTTTATTCTTTCACTTTCAGATTTGAAATTTCCTCTGTGAGCTTGTCTCTTTACAGTAAGTGTGTTAAAAGCATTAAGAAAATGCCCGTGGCCACAAATGTGAATGAGCACATAAATTTTGCCGGCCTCTTTTTTCTCTCCTTCTTTCTTGTTGCGTCTAAATTTTCCATGCCTGGCCTCCCTACTGCTGAGAGTGCTGTTCCTCGAAGCCGCAGTGTATTTTAAAGCAAGGTCGGGAGAGAGCCAGAGGCTCCAAAATCAGTCACAAGACTCCCAGTGTTCCACTGTTCGGCTTGGTCTTGGCATCGACTCCTGACCAGAGAGGTCTAGCTAGCCGCAGCCACTGTGTGTGTGTGTGTTTGTGTGTGAACATATATACCCTTTCCCCCTTCCAGCTTCTAAGACTATATAGAAATAGCTATGGTTGCCTCATTTATGGGCTCTCCCACATAGACCATACCCAGGTGTGAGTCAGAGAGGCTCGAGTAAAGTTTCTGTTGGAAGAATTTTCAGTTCTTGTTATAACCCCCAATCCATACACACAGTCTCCGCAATAGAAAAGTATGCATGTAACTTAAGTGGAAGTGAGCCCAGATGTACTGGAGTTTGACAAATATGAACACAGGCAATTCAGGGGAGCTCCTCTAAATTGCTTCCATACAGGCTGACAGTGATGAGGTCATCCCTCATAGAAGAAAAAAGAGCCAGTGATTCTGACAATGCTCAAATTTCATACTTTTTGCAATGCTGTCATTATAGACCATCATACAGCAAGAGGATAGTCTGTCGTCAGCCATAAGCTTGTCTTAAAGATAGACCTACAGCATTCTGTTTAGAAAAAAAAAGGATGGCATTGGTGGATGAGGGTGGACCACACATCAAATGCTCACACTCGATTAACACATATGGATCTGACATTAATCCTGAAGGTTCCTTTAAGTATGTCAATGGAAAGCCATCCATCTGTCTTCGTCTTCAGACGGAATATCCACCCGGGGTCTGGAAGTCTAGGACGCAACACGCAAAACCACAGTGAATATAAATAAATGGCTGTATTTCTCTCTCTGCTTTTGTCTGGTCAGGACACTCCATGGAGAGCCTGCCAAGTTGAGCATCTACATTTGGGTTTGGCTGTTCCCCTCTACCGACAGCTCAGCCCAGGCCAAACCACAGGAAAAGGAAGCAAAAAGGTTCTCTCTGAAGGGCTTATAAAATATTGTCCCGGGTAAAAATGGCCGAGGTGAATGGCAACATTCAGTTTCTCCACTACAAACAAAAGGGTTTTTGAAGGACAGACACTGGGTAGTCATTGTTTTTTTTTTCTTCCTTTGCTGCCCAGGCTCTTATGTTTTACTTTTCTCATAGTTCATTTATGTTGTTAGTAAGTGCTTGTGCTTTCTTGCAGAGATATTGTGCATGAT
The DNA here is from genome assembly GCA_015052645.1 of Benitochromis conjunctus. Classification (NCBI taxonomy): domain Eukaryota; kingdom Metazoa; phylum Chordata; class Actinopteri; order Cichliformes; family Cichlidae; genus Benitochromis; species Benitochromis conjunctus. Next base: position 44,763 of record VOQK01016482.1, read on the forward strand.
ATGGTTTAATAACCCCCTGAAATAGTACTTCCGACTGTTTAGTATCACCTCTGTATAGTTATTATTTCAAATTACCTGGAAATATCATCAGTTATAAAATTTGGTCTGTGAAATGCATGTGATTGTTTTTTTTTTAAACAGTTTTAAACAGTTGGAAGTATAGATAAAGTATATGATAAAACTAGTGCTCTCAGTGTTAACGTGTTAATATGGCCGCGTTAACACGGTCATCGTGATTAATGCGATTAAACTTTTTAACGCACTCATCCCGTCTGGAGCGCAGAACGGACAAACTTTGGACAAACTGCCTGAAATGTGTTGACAGAGACATTTCAGGGATTTTGAGTCAGTCTGCGCTCCAGATGGGTTCATTGTTAATCGCGTTAGTCGTGATGACGGTGTTAACGCCTTTAAGCTGCATTAACGCGTTAACGTCGAGTAACCCCTCACACTGATCAATCTGCGTTAACTCGTTAACGGGGATTAGCCAGTTTTGACGCGTTAACGTGGATCAGTTTGCAAGAGCACTAGATAAAACCCAGACTATTTTCACAACAGCCAAATGTGTTTGGGAAAAACTAATGATGTAGCTTCATGGTGCTCCTCTAGTCAAGCTGTTCAGTTGTTAAATGCTAATGATCGAACTCAAAAATAAAAGTATTACATATTATTTACCAGTGTCATTGTGTCAGGGCAAGCAAAGTCAGCAGTGCTTGTCCAGTGAAATCTAACAGACATCAAATTAAAACCTATCAAAGTGAAAATGATCTCCCTTCTTAGAGCTCAAACTTGATTATGTCATAAAATTTCTAGTTTTTAATTATTTAAATTACAGTTATTTTGTGGCTGTAGTTGGCTAATGTCTGTGGAACTGAGCTTGACTCTGAGACATTAAAATCTATCATATTTGTCATTTGATGGGTTACCAAAGAGACACACGTTTTTCAAGCTGAAAGGCCAGCAGCATTGTGGATAAGCCTCTGGTCTTTCACGTGAAATTCATGGGAGACTAGCATGCTAGACAAACTGCTGCTGGCATAGCTTTCACTACTCTGAGATCAGTTACAATACAATCTGCACATTGTGTGGAAACTCACCCAGCATTAGCTGGTAAATGAGCACTTTGTGATGAAGATTTTTCTATTTTGTTGTTTACAGAAAGGCAAACATTGTCTCTATTTGACTTTCTGTAAAAATACCACTGATATTTGTCTTCTCTTATAGAGAGATATCGAAATTTAGTAGCATCCATAATGAAGGGTTAAACAGTTCATGACTATCTTTCATCCCTCAGAAACACCACTGGAACCTATGCCTTGTCAAAATTGGTTGTGGTAAGCAGTGATTATGGTTTAATTTTACGTTACGGTGATTTATTAAGGATACCTGTAGAGGAAATAAGGCTTCCTTCTGCTGCCTGCTGGTTACTTTTTTTTTTTGAAAGGGTGAATAGTTGTTCAGTAAGATACAATTTATAAGCCAATCCGTTTATTTACAAGTATTACATTATATGCTGGAATGCTGTTATACTGGCATAAATCTTTCCTTCTCCAGAGAATCCCAGTTTGTTAATGGTGAGTCAGACTTACATAAGAAATAAGTATTATCATATCCTATGATTATAGGAGTAAGTCATATTAGCATTTTATCACTACAACCCCCAAGCACTGAGAATGACAACAGAAACTAACAAATGGATGAACATTTGATAACTAGCTATGGTTAACTAATTAACTTTTACATTATTGACCGAACCTGACAGAAAATATGCATGACTGTTTTTACTTGTACATGCTTTTATCTTGGTATAAGAAGTGGGATTCTTCACTGAATTTGTTGTTTTTCAGCTATGGAAATGCTTTGGAAGATCCAGTATATGGATAAAAAATACTTAAATGTTGCTCTTCTATGCTGGAAAAATTCATTCCCAGCATTGGCCAGTTAGCTGTAATGATGATTTTGCTTTTCAGGGTCATGCAAATTATGAATTCCCGCCAGTGGGCGTAAACAAATCAATGCACCAGCTTAGTTCTCAAAGTAGCATTGTAAATGTAATATGTGAAACCAGAAAAAACTGAAAACATTGTCAAACTTCTGCAAACCATTTAAAATTTTAAATGCCAGTAATGAGTTGAGTTACCAGTTTTACCAGTGTTCAGCATACCTGCAATGTGAATATATAACCATAAAACTGAAGTGATATGTGGTGCTGGTGGTGGTGGAAAGAACCTCTTCCATTCCAATGTTTTTCCATCTCTCCTCTGTGGAGATTTGCCCTCACAACAAACACACATATATAATACAAACCAATGTCAAAAATACTTAGAGTCAAAAAGTAAAGCAAACTAATCAC
>VOQK01016482.1:59965-76025 GCA_015052645.1 Benitochromis conjunctus
GAAGAGGTCCTCTGTCTCTACTTTGTTATAACAGTGACACGAGGACAAGGCGATACTTCCAAGGGAACCTTGTTTTAGAGATCAGTTGATGATGAAGTGTCCAGCTCTGGATTCACAAGTGTTGATGGCAGCTGTCAGCACTTCTTTGATGGGTGCCTGTCCCTCAAAGATGCCAGTAAACTGATAAATATTACAAACAAGACAGGAGGCTTTTCTGTATGGTATTTCCTTTTCTTTGCATGACTGTTTTGTATTCTTAAAAAAGTTAATTCCAAAATGTCTTTGACTCGCCTTTCTCAAGTCTTGACCCTTTGCATGCTCTCCACAAACCTCTCTGTTTCAGTCATTTTGGAGTGGAGACATGCCCAGTGCTCCTTAATGGCCCTTTGTTCAACCTACAGGCTTACAGGTCAGGGGTCAACTGCACCTGAGGCCGATTCCCACAAACAAAAGCTCTGTGTTTACTGGCACCAAGTGACCACTTCCCTGTCTCCCGCAGGGGGAACACACAAAAATATAACAGACAGAATAACAGAGAAGCAGGTAGTGGTGGTTATTTGTCATAATGTCATTTGGATGTTTGCTTATTATTGTTGTATCTACTAAGAGCAATTAAAATAAAACAGTAATTGTATCATGGTCCTGCTAAAATAACTACAGGGAAAAGCAACCCTATAAAGGCATCAAAACCTAGAGGTCAAGAGGAATTCTTATCATCAAGGACTATCCCAGAGTTTTTTTGGGAGACGATGAAAGTTTTCATATGATGATATATAAAAAGCAGCTCCACCAGGGTGGCATTTAAGCACAAAGAACATGAAACTGAGTCCAAAACCTCTCCACAACCACCCAAAACCAACCCATATCAAGTTTAATCTAACTTCAACCCACCCCAGGGACATTAATCCAAACTGAAGGGTTGGGCCAGCATTTTCAGACCTTCACTCTCTTAAAAAAATAAAATAAAAAATGATGTGGAGACAGAATAGATAAAACATTAAAACCGTCTGTCTAATATGTCCCCGTCGTGCTGCTGAAACAGCTCTGACCCATTGTGGCATGGACACAGGACCTCTGGGGTACATCCTTTTTTAAGATGTCTGGCACCAGGAAGATCCTTTGGGTCCTGCGGTGGTGGTGCCTTCCTGGGTGAGGTTTAGTCCTGTGCATCTCATGGACCTGGGCAGTTTGGATGCTGGGTCATTGGTTTGGGCTCTTTTTCAAGTTTCAAGTTCCTCAAAGCCATTTCTTTGTAGTTTTGGTAATGTGGCTGTGTGTGCTTGGTCTGCAACATTGTTTAAAGTCTTTGTATTGTAACAAAATGGTAAGTGTTATTCACTTTGACTGTTAGGTTTTAATGTCTCAATGCAGTCATCACAAATACATCAGATATTCCAAGCGTCTTGATTTTTGGTTTTTCATCATCCTACTGTATCAGTGTCCTGAAATCCTTACTGACCTTGTGTAAGAAAACAATTCCCTGTACCTCCCGCAGCAGAGACAGCCATTCCTAGCTCCTCTGGCACAGCGTCAAGGACAGCAGATGGGAATCCTTAAGCTGCCATCTACATGCTTCAGAACATCTGCCCACGAACAAGAACATAATGGGGGGCTTTGTTGACCAGACTGAACCCTGAGAAGAAATAAAAGAAACTCTGGGGTCCGGCAGTGGTTGAGCTGGGGGTGGGGTCTTTGGCAGAAAGGGGATCTTACCTGTCAGGACACGAGCAGGTAAGAGCCCCCCCTCCTCGTCCCTAAGGCCCTACCTGCTCTTGTTTTGTTGCATTCAAACACACACAGCTCCACCTGTCACTCTGTCACTTGGACTAAGAACCAGCAGGGTGCTTCCCTCCACCCTCTATTATTCACTTCATCTCTGTTACACCCACCCATTCTCATATAAGGCCAATGGCTTCACTGTGCTTCAATTTTTTACCATAAATTGTTATTTGTTCTTCTGCAGGCTTTTAATTCAATAGTAAATTTTATAGTTTACTGTTGCATTCCAAACATCCAGCTTGAGAGCTTTCTGAAGGTGCAGAGAGCTTTCTTTCAGCTGTTGAAAACTGTCCATGGTCTGCTCAGTAAGCATACCATTTTCCTTCCTTTTTCCAGAAGCAGCAGCAGTGGTTTGATCTGTGCAGTTAGCGTGAGCAGCAACATCTGCCACTTTTGGACAGACAAATAAAAGAAACACAAACAACATTAACAGCAAATCCCAAAAAGACACCACAGTCCTGCCCACAGCCTTTGATTAGCAAGTGATCTCTGAGTAACTGCAGTACACAAACACTACAGCTACTTAGCGCAACAGGGGCTAAAATGTGGTAGTATTAATTGCAGGGAGGTGCGGGTATGTGTATGTGTGGAAGTGCTGGTGGTGGTGTGTGGGGGTTGTTTGGCAAGGCTTGGGTCCATTATTTCTCTGCAAACTTTAGGGCTGGTGTATGGAGCCACTGCAGTTTAGATGTGGAGGGGACCAGGCGTATAACTGGAATGAATAAATAAAGAAGACTTGGCCGGTTCTGTGGTAGCTGGTCTTAATTTCACAAAAAAAAATCAACTTGGACCTTTTATTTCTCATTATATTATTTATATTTTAAAAAGTGAATTGTGGGGCATGAATTCTTTTGCCTTCTGAAGTGGGGCTACAAAGAAACCAGTGGCGAGAACGGCTACTACCCTATGGTGAAATATTCCTAACCTGATGGGAGTAGTCCTTTCTAGGATGCCAGTGACATCATCTGAAGGGCATTAGGTGTCACCAAATAGTACAATATGAAAATTATATGAATCATAATGCGTGGTCTTCGCCGTCTACACCCAGATTTGGAAGCTTTGCGTTGAACTGCATTCGCTACTATACACACCAACAATGCATCAAATGCCAAACTATCTTTTGGACGAAGGGTGTTAGATCTAACCAGTAGAGTTCCAGAAACTTGGAGACTCATTTCCAAGAAGTACTGAAGCTGTCTTTTAGCACACAGTGGTTAAACATGCTACTGAAACACTATATAATTTTTTCCTCCTCTTTTAAAACTCTTTTCTCTATTATTTCTATAACAAAACCAACTCTGGGTATATTGTGGGGTATAGATTATCCAGCCAGCTCTGGTAGATAGATGCTATCTTTTAGCATCAGCTGAAGGTCACATAGAGAGCAGCCTCAGGGTATGAATATTACATAATGTGAATAAGGAAAAGTGAGCATGCTTGGTTAATTTTCATTAAGTAACTACTATTTTTAAAAGGAAATAAATGTTTTGGTGGAGAAATGACAAGCAGTGAGTCACCGTGAGCAGCATGACTCTGACTCACCGCCGCGGTGCCAAGCAGCTGAAAGCTGCTGAAACCTGTTGTTGAAAAGTACAGAGCTGCACGCAAAGCACTCGCTTAAAATATGTAAAACTTTACTTACAGAATTGCAGGATTTTAACTGAGTTTTTAAGACTATAAACCCGGGAACATTACTGCCATGGTGGCTCAAAGGCTTTGTGGGAGCTATAGTGTTCACGCATGTTAACATTATGGTAATGCATGTGTGTGCAGCTACCTGAGGGGCTCGCTGTTTTACATGGCCTTTTAAAAGTTCCTGTGGGATTAAATGAGGTTAGATGTACACAACACGCTGCTATTTCCCTTAGGCAGAAGAGGAACCTTTCCACTCTCTGCTCACACTCCCTCACTAGTCACGCAAGCCCTGTCAGAGATAGGTGCATGCACGCACACTTGCACAGTCACAGGAAAGCTCGCAGACGAAAACCTCACACTTAAACGAAATGAGTCAAAGGAGCAACTCGGAATGGTAGTTCCACATGCTGTGTAAGGCCATATTTGTGGTTTGTCTGGTTATGCGGAATTCTTGGAAATTCTCGGATTCGCTGTGGCCGTGATTTTTGTATTTCTGAACTTCTCTGTCGTCTCAGCCTCAGAGAACAAGTGAAAACTGTGTGGGGATAATTAGAATTTGTGTATTTGCATGAGCAGTTGAGTTGACACATCTACTGGAAGTACAGTAACAACAACACACTGCTACTGTGATTTCCCTTGTGGAGCGTCGCTGAGCGTGCTGCATAGTTTAACTAAATGTGTGAGAGGCAAAAAGTGTGAGAGAGGAGGGACTGTTCAAGCAGGATACATGCTTCAGAACAGGCTGCAGGGCATTGCTGAATGACTGATAGGAGACACATTTAAAACAAAGCTCCAAACGCACACTCACTCACTGACACAGACACAGTTTACATGGACACACCCGCCCATCTGCACAAACATAAATACATACACTGCCACATACAATCCAAAATAAATAGGAGCAAAATCCCTACAAATCGTCACCTCAGTTCAACCTCGTTTGGTGTCTGCTCGTCTTGAAATGACAATTATTTGTTCACAGAATTTCATGACACATGCAGTCTACCATGGCAACACACAATACACAACGGTCACGACTTGACAAAGGCTTTCATGCCTTGTCTTTCAGCGGTGCATCCACCCACTGGCAATTGCCAACCAACTGGCAACTGCCATAGCAGGCAATGGGTGCTGTTCAACCTGTCACAAACTAGTGTTTTCTTTTTCTGCCCTACCCAGCTTCAGTCAGACATGAAGCAGTGGCTTTTGAGGAGGTCAGGAAGGCGTTATTTAAGTCTGAATGTCCTTGGTTGCAGATCCTAATTTTAGTTGCCAGGTGTGGGATTTAGACCCTCTGAATTCCTAAGCTGTATAAATGCTCTCAGATGCTTGGGGGTTAAAATGGGCAGGGGGTTAGATGTGCTGCACAGGGTCCTGAGAGACAGCAAGGCAGAGAAAAAAGAGACAGAGACGGAAAGCAAAATCCAGGCCGCTAGTATGTACACGAGAGAACGTCTGAGTCGCTCCTCGTGCGATTGGTGGCATTGGCTTGGAGACTTTCATAACACAGGCAGAGATTTTGGATTATAATTGCCACAGACTGTCACCGCCAGTCAAACCACACGGTTTGGTAGATGCACATAAGGGCCTCGTAAGTCTCAAGCACGGCAGCATTACTGTAACTCTTCATGGTTGCCCTTCCTGGAAGTCCCACACAGTGCTGTTACATGTTAAAAGACAATTGTGCAGCTCTGAACTTCAATATATTTTGTTCTTAGTGGTTTATAAAGCAACACAGAGACATATTTCACTCGTTTAACTATTTTGCTGTCAGACATATTTCTTTGTTTGCTTTTTTCACTGCATACTAACATGTACAACTACATAACGTACTCTACAAGAGGAACACTATACACTTCTTGCCCTCTAAATGGAGTTATGTTGGCGACATGGCTGAAAAAGAGGATGAATCATCCTCAGCACCAATGATAGAAAATTGGGCCATACCTCTTAACCCTTTAACGCATAGCGGTCACTACAGTGGACAGCTGTATTTGTGTCAGTGTTGATGGTATACTTGCACATAAACCACTACATTAAACACTGATATGTCACTCCATACCCTGCCACCCACTGGTCGTTTAATGTTACTATAGATGTATGACGTGTTTCATTGTAATTATTGTTATTTAACCCTGTCATGCATGAATTATGACAACCTCAATCAGGATTTAGTTTCTTAAGTATTTTTATTCATCTTTTCATGCCTAAAGATGAATAAAAATACTTTTAAAAAATCCTGATTGAGGTTATAGGTGAGGTCATAATTCATGCATGACAGGGTTAATCTTTGAATTCAGGTGCTTAGAGTCCCATTGCCACTGGAGTGTAAAATGGAGCACAGAGCAACGCAGTTTACCTTTAGAAACATTTGTGAAAAGATGGGTTGAAAGAGCTTACTGAATTCAAGTGTGGTATTGTGATAGGATCCCACCATTGCAACAAGTGTCTTGTATACTTTCACGATCAGCTGTAAGTGGTATTACTGCAAATTGGAAGTATTTAGGAGGAGCTCTGAGGAGCCTAGCTAGCTAGTAAAGGCCGCCAACACTTTGCTGAGTCAATAAATGGAGAGTTACAAATCTCCTCTTGCATTAACATGAGCGCAAACACTGTGCTGGGAGCTTCATGCTATGGCCAAGCGGCTCCTCTAGGTGTACTTTTATCCATAGTATATCGAGCTAGCTAACATCAGGAGATTTATTTTCAAGCTTTGCAGATAAAACTATAGACTATATTACTTGTGAGATTTCTTTTAGTATTTACAAGGGTTTAAATCTCATCTTTACCTTAGAAGAATTGAGTATTATGTGTGGTCCGACTACTCATTATACTCATTTCCCAAATATTCCAAATGTTCACAAAGTTGCTGCAGAAATTAGCAACTAGGGACAGGCCCAGTCAAAAATTGTGCAAAACTGAAGCGTCTAATTTGAGGCAACACTACCGTGTTGAAATTCATGCACTATGAAAGGAAGTACATGCTGCATGAAAATTAACATATTAAACAAAGTATACAAGTGAGTGTGGAGAATATCCAAAAATCCTCCACTTCCTGTCACTGGTGGCTGCTTAGTTCATATACAGTGTGCAGGAAGTGATTAACAGTAAAAGATCAAAGGAGGTGGACAGGATAAACATTCTTCCCCAGGACCCTACTCCTCCAGGGTATACAGCACCACTTCCTCTTTTTGCAGACTGGCTGCTGCCTCCACCACCACAGCACAGTGCACACATTGTCACCACATGAGGTACTGACCCGCAATTTAGATAGTGTGTGTGTGTGTGTGTGTGTGTGAAAGAGAGAGACAGAAAGAGAGAAAGATGGAAAGATAGAGAGAAAGGAGGGGTGTTGTGTTTATATGTGTTGTGGGTGCATGCATGACGACAGCTGAGGCAACCTCCAGGCTGCGCTTGGAGTTTGAAAATGATTATGTTGTGCAGATGCACAGATGATCTGAGACACTCAGCTTATGCTAATTTCCCACAGTGGTGCACAGCTGTTCTGCTACAGGACTGCCATTGGGAGCTGATTATGTGACCCGAGCAGCTGCAGGTGTACGCGAAAAGGCAGGAAGAGCAAGAAACCCTCTCTGATGTCAGCAGTCCTGGGCATGGGATGTAAATTTTAACTGAAGCTGTTCTGCTGTGCAGAGCATTTTGCTGCATGTTTAGCTTGGGGAAGGAGTAGAAAGGAAGTAGTTTGTATGTGTGTGCAAGCGTATGGTTGTGTCTGAGCAACAATAAAACAAACAGAATATAAAAAGGAAGAAAACTAAAACCTCAATAAAACGTTCGCTTTACTGAGTACCGGTGACTTTCAACCTGAATAATTCCATGAATCACCCTCTTCTGAACATCGTGTGCAATGTTTGGATCATCAGTCCCAGATGTTAACTTTTCTCTTACCATTCCAGGTTTGCCTTATTGGTGTTAAGTCTGCTTTCTTAATAATATCAATGAATTCCTGTTTGAATTTGAAATCTTTGCCTTCCACTTGCACCCTGCCCAACCTGAGGTGAAACATAACCCCCTTTTGGGCTCAATGGATGGATGATCACAGGCGTTCAAGATCTAAAGGACACAATTATCCTCAATTGAAGGCTGACAAGGAAGAACAAACTCTTCATAAGAGATGTATGGATCTTTCTTCTCTTGAGGGTAGGGGCAGCTACCGACAGAGGACCATGGCAGTGACTGGGTCATCCCATCTCCAGGTAAAGAACCCCAAAACCTACTCCCTCAAAATAGCGCAAGGAGTGAGAGACGAGAGGTCTGCGCCTCTGTACATGGAAAATCAATGTGAGGTCCAGTTGGCCCTACAGCGCGGCCCAGAACCGACAATTAAAACTACAGTGTTTGACCTTGCTGATCCTTTGAAGCTTCAGCCTCAGGGACAATGTTTTCGTCTTGGGTTCGATGATGGTTCCAGCAGCCTTTGCTGTGGTAGGCACTGAGCGCCGAGTCCAAATGTGGGTTTAAAAATAGAGAGGCCTGTGATGTGTGGCTTGCTCTCACTGTTTCTCTTAGCAGATTGAGGTCAGAGCATATTACCCATAATCCGCTTCATATGCAAAGCTGCATAATATGATTCCGTGTCACTACAGCCTGCCAGTTATTCTCACAGTCAATCAAATCTGAGAACATGTAGATGAGGCAGCATTATTGACCAAAGGAAATAAATTGTTACATTGCTGTTTTTGTGTGCTGTCCCGTTCTGAGTTAACAAACAAGAAATTTTCCTCTGCATGTCTGCCAGAGTTTAGCCTTTCATTCACATATTGGTTACAAATGAGGCTCATTTTGAATGATAACCCGAGAAATGCACATATGGCTTCAAGTGAAAGACCCACGTTTGGCCTCTCTGCCTGCCATTAAAAAACATTTAATCTGATAGAATCATTTGTCTTTGTGTCTGGAGCCGGCAAATCCAAGGGCAGGTTCCAGCATCTAATTGGTCGAGAGGATCATTGACATCACAAGAGGTGAAAGGTCAATCTGGGACAACCTTGTATGTTCTCTGGTGCCAAGTTTTGCCTGAGAGTTGCCATGTGTGAGAAGCTTTTTCTTGTTGTTCTTGGGCCTTTGTGAACATCTGTGTTGGACTACTAGCCAGTGCAGAGAACAAGAGTCATGCTGAAGGAAGCTCGAGACTTTGAAATCCCCTTAAACACCCAGTAATTTTGAGAAAATACACTTATGGGTGGGGAAGTGGCTAGAGAATTAAACCTCTTTGCACTTACCATGGGTTGCATTTCTTTGCCAAAGTACTTTTTGACACTTTCACATAATGCAGTCTTCACAGGCATCAAATAAACTACACAGAGAAGCCCTTTGGGGAGCTACAGGAGTTTGTGTCCACCAGTGGCATTGAATAAATTACTGGTTAATTGTGATGGGTATAGTGTGACTGTCAGCTTTATACTATCCACGTCTATCCTGAAAGGATATAACCGTAATGATACACACTAAAGCAAATACTAAGGGCCAAATGAGAAAAATGGTTCACTCCTTCTGTAGATCTTTAATTTGACAAATCAAAATATCGAATATGAAATATTTAATATTTGATTTAATGTGCAAAAATATTTACCTACTGCAGTAATACTCTCATTTGCACAGCAACCGACTTCATGGCTTTAACAGCCGATACTGGAACTGTGAATGTTGGCTGATATTTTCCTAATTTTCTGTCTCATTATTCTAACCGAGGATATCTGTTTTAAAGTTCTTTTGCTGGACTGCCAAGCTGTTTTCACACATGCTCTGCAGCCCTGACCTTTCCCAGAAGTTTCCCTCCCTTCATGTGAAAATGCAAATGTCTGATGCAGAAGGTCTGGACACAAGACTCTCTTTACCTTGCCAGCTCTAGAGTACAAATGTAATATCTGATTGAGTCCACATGAGAACAGGGCAGGTATGTGTCTTCTGAATTCAAAGTGTGCAAGTAGGCGTCATGTGTGCTGCCTCCTGTATCCAGGAACCAAGCTCAAACCAAGCTGAGTAGTTCCAGAAGTGTGAGTGCACCTGACTCACATTTCTCATCACCTGTTGTGTGCTGCATGTAAGAAAAAGCAACTTCTGACAATGTCATGACCTGATTCTCTGAACATTTTCTGGAATTCATGTGCGAAACTAGTTCAAAAGTCTGGACATGTCCTGAGCTGGAAAGGAAGAAGGAGATGTAGTTGGTTGTTAACGAATTGTATTCTGTTGATTATTGGACCCAAGCCCAACACCCCCACGTAAAAGGATACAATATGTGCAGTTACATTAAAAGTATCTCTTAAATTAGTAACTAGTAACTAAACTCTGAACTAATAACTTACTTAATTGCAACTTTAAACCTCTTTTGCAACAAAAGCTGTGGGTTTATGCATGCAAAATTTATGCAAAGGCTGGTGTTCAGTGAGTTAGCACTACTTGCGTTGACGAAAAGACGTTGAATTATAATAACAGATCTTTATGTAATGCCTAGTGGTAATGTTTTTGTCGTTTTTTTATTTAAACACAATGTAATACCCTCCAACAGTAGAGTCTGCTGTCCGGTCAGAAGTGTTGACCGCGTCTTCTTACTGCTGGGTCACAAGCAATCTAACTTTAACTTTGTTGTTTGGTTCACGTGGCTGTGCAGCAGTTACACCTGTGTGCTTGTGACAAATAATTCATGCATGACATGGTTTAATTTAATAATTCATAAATCTTCACTTGGTAAACAGCTCGGACAAGTTTGAACTTGCAAACAGCTGGTGCAGCTGTTGCATCTTGGATCCTAAGCACAACAAGGTTTTATAGATTCCTCATATGATATAAATAGACAGTATTTACTCACACGTCCAGTTTACCCAACAAAGGCCTACCTCTGTGTCTGACCCTTAACATAAACACTACATGGCTCCTTTCCCCAGTGACCCAAGGGGATGCAGGTGGTCCACATGGACACCTCTATATAGGTTCTGACCCAGGTTCAAAGGTCAGACCCTCAAATGACGGCCTTCCTTGCCGCCTCTAATTGCCCTGTTTATTTTTAGTCCACAGTGGGCCGTGTTGAGCTATTAAAAGAAACATGAACATGAGGCCGTCTGCTAATTACCGTTGGGCCAGCAGACCCTCACTTTCTCTGATTGCTACCATATGTTAACTCACTCAGAGAGGAGAATCTCATCTGTCACCTTCACTGTCTCTCTGTTTTTTTTCTGTTTATGCAGCACTGCAGGGTGTAACTATGTGCAAGCGTGTACTAAAATATCTTCAGTGATGATTTAAATAGAAAGTTTTGTGGAAAATGGAATCTTATAAACAGTATAAAGAATGTTTAACCTCTGAGCTACTGTGTGAGAGATTAATACATCCGGCATCTCAAAGATGTGCACAAGTGTCCGTCTATGTTGGTGGCCTAACACAATATCCCCGTGCTTAAATGCATTAAGTTAAAGTCCGTTTTGCAGAGAGGACAGCAGAGTAAGTCTAGAGTATGTTTTATTCAACTACGCCACCTTGGTTCAGTTTCCAGTTTGGGAGTTTATTTGATTAGTTTTCAGTTATGTTTGGAGTGTAGGCAACAAAAACCAATTGGTTACGTTTAAAAAAAGGTTGTGGTCTGGAATATGACAAACCCATTTGCAATAGTGTGTTCAAAAATTAAGCTTGTTCAACACATTAAATGCGACCCTTGACAAGTGTTGGGAGAGAGAGAGCTGTAGCATAGTAGGCCAAAGGGGACATAGCTAGTTTTGTGACAAAGGCATATAGATTAAACAGATAGAGCTGGCCTGTATGGCAAGTAAGTGCATACATTTAAGCATTTAAGGAAGCAGTAAGTAATTGGGTTGATTTAGACCTATTTGTGGTCACAGAGAGGTTGAGATAAAACAGCAGAGGATACCAGCTTGCTTAGGTTGTAACGTTTACAAAGGTTTGATTGCAGTAGGAAGCTGGCCGTGTGGATTAGCAGTGAGAGCTGTTGCAAACATTTGAAATTACAATTAGAAATCCAAGTTCGGAAGTCATTAAATTAGCATTTTAATAAACTGCTCTTAACTAGAATTTTTATTAAACAGTTGTATTAATTAGACTTATTATAATACATATTAGTGAGAAGCTGGGATATTTATATATACACTCTTTGTTTCAATTTCTAAATTGAAAATGTAGCTATTAATTTGTTTTAGCTATAACAAAGCAGAGTAAGCGAATGGTCATTCCTGATTTCTGATCGTTTCTTGGCGCCCTTGTTTCCCTCAGTGTCTGTTGTTAGTAACACATGTGTCAGCTGTGAATCCAGATTTGTCAGGAAGGAGTCTGGACTATGTCAGACAGCACAGGCCCACCGGCCTCACCCTGCCCTGATGGATTGGGTTTCCGCTTCACCTAGATGCAAACAAACCTGCTATGTCCTGCTGAGATTAATCATTTACTGGGAGAAAATAGATATTCACTCGAGAGCAATGCATTACACTACTTAAACTTTTTAAGGTAGCTATAATGATGTTAAGTTTCCTAAACCAAAATCCGTCTCGTGTTCATGGTCAATATCCGAAAAGAAACACCTAAATGGATAAGATCTGGCAACTTTAGGAATTATTGATTTTGACTGGCAATTCATTTGCATGATGAGCTTTACGCTGTGGAATTACTCATTTGTTTACACAGCAAAGATGGTAAAATCATTTGTGGCTAAAAACAATTAAAAACCTTTATTGATTGTTTGGGTATTCTAACTAATTGGTCTTAAAATTTTACCCCTTGGATATGATTTATTGGCACACAGGTTATGAATGCGTCACTGTAATAGACTTAAAGTCTATTACAGTCTATTAGTGACGCTGTGAGTCTGTAAGTACTTTTTCATGCTTGTAAATCTCGCTGCACCTTACTGGAATTTATCATAGACATTTATGACACATTATATTAATGATCAGACAAGTTGAAACACAATTATTGTTGAAATAAGAGACAACAAAATTGATGCTTTTGTTGTCAAATAAATATATGATGTTCCAGTTATTTACCTAATTTTTAAATGCATAATTATGCACATGCAGCCTTCAATGTGCCAAAAAAGTTGAAACTGAATCTTAATGCTTGACATTCTGTATTATAATGTATACTCTTCAGTGGCTCACTTGTACAAGTGCAAGATTATATAAGGGTTAGGGTCAGCGATAACAGATGATCACGTTGTCTGGTAACACTTTTGCTATCGGGACTGAAGGATGTGGATTACTTTTATTTATCTCAGTGTTGGAATTTCAGACATTGCAGTTTAATTGTGGAAAACTGAAGTTTGGCTCCTTGGTTTGGTTTGCTGGGGTAACACCCAGCTGTTACAGCGATCTTAAAATCTGGAGTTCGCGCAGTTCGCTTTTCTTGCCACTATTGCTGTTGTTTGTCTTTTCGCCAGTGTGTAACATTGTGAGACTTTATATGGTTGAGGTAATCCTTAAATGTGCCGTGCAGATGTAAGCAGATTTCCTTACAGCACTTTTTTTTCCTTCGCTCTTTTAAAATGAAGGCGTTTTGTTTTTAACGGTTTTTCGATGGACTAGAAGTTTTAGTTTACTAGTCATTGACATCCAGTAGAGCATTTTGTAATTTATAGTCACAAGGAAGGAAATATAAGTGGTTTTTAGAGTTAATAAGAATTAAACACCCACACACGCTCACACACTGACTTTCCTGTGCATGCTGTCCATACACGCTGTGTGTGTGTGTGTGTGTGTGTTCTCATTTCATGCTCAGCACACAGTCTGCGGGGGCTGAAGATATGCTGTCATGCTCCCTGTGTAACCAGCAGGCCTCATGTAATGTCAGCAGTTGGTGGCCCTGTGTTGCCACCCACACAGCTGTTGTAGAGCCCCAGGCCACCTGATGAGTGCCTCAGCACGGTGAACGCACCTGATGGTGCTCCCTGTGGTTCTTTTCTCCTGGGAGTCTGGCAGACGGCTGGAACGTTGGTATTGAGCAACGCTCCAACGCCAACACGGAAGTCAAGGAAAACCGAGTTTGAAAGCAAAGCCCATAAAATCAGCAATCACACTTTTATGTTTGCTAACAGTCTGCTGCCACTGAGGAGAAGCCCCTTTAATGAGGCTGCGTTCAGTTATTCATAATGGAAAGCTCAGTAATAGAAAACTGCTGTGTTGCAGTTGCGTTGGTTTCGCATTTTTGAATGGTCGCCAAACCAGTGAAGCAGAAAAAAGCCTACAAGGTTGTTGCAATACGGCATGAAATTCAAGACCTGAGAATTCCAGACTTGGTTCTTCTCCAAAAAGTTCTCTAAATGGGAGCAACAGCGAGCTTCACTGGGACACTCCCAGTTCCTCTACCACCTCCTAATCTTCCTGAGAAACCCAGGTGGGACTCCTGGGGGAAAGGGTCGCTATCCTTCAGCATTCCTGACCTGGCAGGGGGGCAAGGATTGGGTTGAAATGGAGGGGCAGGGTGAAGCATTGAGGCAAGTATGGGCATTGTATATGTAGGGGCGGTGACTAAGTCGCATCTGGCCCTTTGGCTTTTGTGATTGTTTTTTTTGTTTTTTTTGGTCATTGTTGGCCAGTCTTGCTCCAACATTCCTCCTGGCTCTGGAGTTAAGTGTGCACTAGAGAACAGTAGCAGGACGGGGGAAAGATGACAAAACAACTGGATTTTAAATCTAATGAAAACAACTGAAGGTGACCGCCCTGAGGCAGTTGGGGACTTTGTGGCCTTCAGGGCTTCAAACACACACACACACACACACACACAAAGTAACAGGAAAAAAGGTTGCCTGAAATGATTTAGTAAATACTATATTTCTCTCTGAAATCAACAATTAATAATTTAACTGTTTAGCTGTGATGCTTATTATTTATATTGACAGCTTAGTGTCACACTTCTCACATTTGCTCATCTTAAATGCACCCTTCCAAAGACACTCAGTAAATGGGACGCACACTGTAAGAAAAAAAATCAAAGCAACCAGCTTAAGTTATTTAAACATTTTGCATACATGCCATATGTCCTATTTGAGTACAGCCGAATCACATAAGTACATGTTTTCAGTTCGAAAAGCGAAGCCTGCGAGCTAATTCAGGCAGTCAACTCAAGCGTCATACAACAGGAACATACCTCCCTCTCCCCACGTCATTTACCAAACACTCCCTTCCATTTTGGCAGTCTATTTAAGCTGACATGTCAGTGCTGCTGCTCCCGTGCATACCTGCCGGCTCTTTCAACCCCTTCAACAGCCCAGCATCCCAGTGGGGAGTGATCCAGCTATATTCTGCTGCTGCTGTAAATTATCTGCTGTAAACCAAGCCGGTGTTGTTGTTTTTAATCACCTTATCAAATTAGTTAATATTTACAAAATTTCCACAAAAGAATTTTTCATGTTTTCTTTACTGAACAATAACTAAATTTTTATCAACTTCCATAAGACATCTCACTTCAAATATCTTACCTTTTTTTAAAAAAGAAAAAAAACTGGCACACTTTATGTATCTTTTCGAACACATTAGTAGTAATCTACATAGCAACTCATTTCACACATGGCGTCAAAACATATTCCAATATGATGGTCGATAAAACACAGGCTGAGCAGCTGAACTCTAACTGTAAATGAAAAATAAAAAAATGTGTGCAGCAAAGCTAAGATGTACTAATGCTAATCCCACTCTCTGTGTGTTACAGTATTAATGAACCACACGCAGACTATAGCACATAGATGGGTGAGATACAGGCAAAGAAAACAGACCAAAAACATTAATAGGAGGCTGCAATATGCCAAGAATCTCCAGGCAAATCACTGCAATGAGTCAATGCTGCTATTTAATGCAATTCCAAAGGAATGGGTTTCATCAGTGACCTGCACTGTAAAAATAGAAGCAAGAAAACTCAAAATATCAAGGCAACTAATTAAACAAGTTTTGAGTTTTCTCAGCTTTTGACTGTTGTTGCTCACTTTGTTAAGTTTAGTTCTGACAACTTGAACTTTATTATTTATATATTCTCATAAGTTTAACAGTGAAATATTTGGTTTGGCATTTATCCAGGTTTGGTACCAGCAGTGGTACCGAGTGATCTCAAATGATCAGTGATCTCGGGACCTCACATGCATTATGCAAACTTTTTAACCCCTACAATATTGAAATACATTAAGCTTTTAAAATTTTGCTATAATTGTATCTCTACTACTGAATTAATGAAATGAAGAGGATACAGCTGAAAGTTAGCTAAAACGTTATGTGTTTCCATAGTGTAGGTGATGGCACATTCACCTCATTAGCGAAACGTCTGCTTTTCAGCTACGAATGCATAAGCTGGAATTTTATTGTTAGCCTCACAGGTGATGAGGAAAAATGAAGTTGCCGAACCTCTTGTTTAATCTTGTATATCTTAGTAAATGAAAAATAAAACTAAAATTAAAAAAGAATAGAAAAAATAAACTGGCAAAAGTTGAGAAAACTCACGAAGCTTTTGAATCACATTGATATTTTGAGTTTACTTTTTTCAACTCTTTACATTGTTTGCAGTGGCACAACTGGTATTAGAAAACAGTTAAGTAGGCTGATCTACAAGTTTTAAAATAGACTATTTACTTTTAAACAGCATTATTTAAATGTTTTTATTAGTTTATTTCTGTTTTTGGTTTTTTTTTTTCATTTCA
>VOQK01016482.1:83462-94765 GCA_015052645.1 Benitochromis conjunctus
GCAGCAAAATGTCACAATGAAACCAAGGTCAGGGGAGCAACTTTAATCTTGGGATAGCTTTCTAGCTGAACAGTCCGCTCATTTATTTATGACAGTTTAAAGCATAAAGAGTCCTCTTCATTCGTCAATTTATTCTCAAGGAAAATCATCAGTGTCAAATCTGCTTTAATCAATATCTTCATATTGAGACTCGATCATCACATGGCTACTGAACTGAACTGAAGGGTGCTTCTTGCTTGTTGTGACAACCCTACGGAGAATTATCTCCAGATGTCGCTCTCAGCTCTGTTAAGATTTATAACCTTCTTAAACTCACTTTGTTGGTTTTCAGGCAACAAAATTTATTGTTTTGGGTCACTCCCACTGCTAGTAGTCTGCTTAAAAAAAATAACTCGCTGTATGCATGTCAAGGATTTAGCAGCTACAGAATCAGACACATCTCCCAGGAGCTGGTCGTTAAAAACAGAATTAAAAGGATATATCATTTATATGCTCATATATTAATATATATAAAATATTCATTAGGTGGAGACAAACATTTCTGTTACCAGTGCTGTTACTTCATATACTTCTATGTAGGATGTCACATTTGCTGTTTGATAGTAACGTTAATAGGAGGACAGGAAATTTGTCATTGTCAAGCTTATATTGCCTCACTCTGTGCT
The DNA here is from genome assembly GCA_015052645.1 of Benitochromis conjunctus. Lineage (NCBI taxonomy): Eukaryota > Metazoa > Chordata > Actinopteri > Cichliformes > Cichlidae > Benitochromis > Benitochromis conjunctus. Next base: position 84,128 of record VOQK01016482.1, read on the forward strand.
GAGTGCTTTCTGTCATAGTGGCACCTTGGCACAATATATTTGTCATGTGACCAACATTTTTTCCTTATTGATAGAAGTTTGTACTCTACATCCTTTTGCGAAAAAATAAGCACATCCCATGATTCGGTAGCTTGTAGCAGCACCTTTATTAGCAATAACTTGGTAACTTGAAGCCATTGTTTTCTATATGACTTTATGACTCCCTCGCATTGCAGTGGAGGAAGTTTGACGTCCGTTATTTTCAGATATCCACACCTTTGTCTAATCTGTTAACCGAGGCCTGTAGAGTCTGACGTGTAGTTCTTGAGGTGTCAAAACTGTCAAAGCTCCTGCTTTTATAGAGGCGCTCACGCTTGCTGATGATCAGTTAATAAAGTGCATTTGATTAGCAGCACCCACCTGCTCCTTACCCTCTAAATGCCCATGGAAGCATTAAAGGCGTGCTTAGTTTTTACAGGAAAACAGGACAGGACCGAATCTGTACTGTACACATAATTATTCATATTTTGTATGTACACTGTACTGATTTTTTTCTTCTTTTTTTTCCTTTTTAAATTTAAAAAGGAGCACATGATACTTCCAATACCCATATCTTAATATCAATTTGCCAAGCTTTTCTCCGAGAGATGTTGTCATTTGATAGGCAGCCCAGTAGAGGCAGGGTGCTGCAGGGGCATTGTGTCTTGTTGTAGGTCACAATGGAACTTAACACTTGACAGAGCCAGGGCTTGTTGTCAGGAGCTAAACTTGATCCAGTCAAGTTGTTCCCAGTGAAGAGCTATAAAGAAAGGGCTTTGACCTCACGGCTGTGAAAGATCTATATGGGGCCAAATATTAATTCCCTTATTAAAGGATAGTCATACATAATAAGCGATCTGCTGGAGGTGTTTCTGCTTTACTGGAAACGTGTTTTGACACTTAGTTTACATGTTCCTTGTCAGAAATTCTCACAAGATCCTCGTCGATGGGAGATAAAGGTTACAGCCACGTCTCTCAACCTGGAGCCGCTGCCCGTGTGACCCATTCTGCTGTTCAGACAGGCGTCCCATCCGCCACGGTTTGTTATCCCCGTCACCTCTGGCATTTCAAACCGATGCTTCTCTTGCACACAGTTGCCCTGCAGACCACAAAAGGAGTTCAAGTTACCAGAGGGGCAGGTAATTTCAGATGGATAATCCTTGGACCTGGTAAACCGGTCTTTAACAGGACCTAGTGTCTAAACCTGGCAACCCTGAGCCCTGTGTCATTGTATGTTGACAGGGTGTGCATCTGTGATTCCCCCTATAGGGAAACCATCGCCCAGTGTGTTTATCATTTCTACCTCCCATCACCTCATCTGCTCTCGAGTGAGAGAAAACGTGTTTTGGTTTATCTTTATCGTGATGCTGTGCACATTTGAATTTCTTACTTGTCTAAACATATGCAGCTTGTTAAACCTGTTGGCCTTTGTTGTGATTTTATGAGTGCTGTCAATCTTTTTATTGTTTAAGAAGGAGACTTATGGCCTGATGATGCTCTCTGTCAAATGACTGTTGATAAAAAATAATAATAATAAATTCTGCTTGAATCTAGCATCACATGTGTTCAGAAATGTTATAAAGGCCTGTGATGCCATCCCATCAGTTGTTTCTGACCTCATTTAAACTCATGTGCCATGTCAGCCACCCAACCACGCAGGATTCTCTCTCTTTCTCAGTTGCCACCCTCCTTTCGCCCCCACTGATCCATGCCAGCTTCAAGCTTTTGTTGTTCTGCCCGCCTCCCTTGGTACTGGGGGCAAGATTTACAGTGGAAAAATATAGTATATTTTTTTCCCCCCATGTTGAGCTGGTGAGTCTGGAATGTGTGTTTGGGCAAGATTTTGCGAGGAGTGTGAAAAAACAACAGAGCTGTAAACACCAAGGGTAGACCCAGACTGGCTTCTTTGTTCCAGATGTGGAGCAGGCAGGCACATAGTGTTACTGCAGCTCCATCCAAGCCTGGAGATGTAACTCTATACACTCCCACTGCCTGTCCATCAGCTGGGCTATCACTGTATCAGTGCGGACAGGTTAGTGCCTGCTGACACAGTGGCATTTTCATGGGGGTAAAGGGTGTGCACTGGTCATCGTGTGCGCCCACAGTCAGAATAGTACCAACTGCGTATTTTGAGCCAAAACCAGAGAAGAAGTTTGGAATAAAAAAAAATTCAGCAATGCATAATTTACCAATGTGACAAATGCAAATGAAGCCATTTAAATCAGATGCCCCCGTGTGCCATCCAGCTCAGGCTGCACTAGAATGGCTGATCCTGCATATTGCGGTCAACGGTTTCCAGAAGGATTTTTATTTATATCTTCTTTTTTTTTCAGAGTTGCCTAGACATCTGTATTTAACCAGTAAGTTTAAAGTTTAAGTTTAACCGTGAGCGGCAGTGGGCGATGCTGCTGTCATCTGCTGTCTGGCAACAATTATGCCAATGATGAATTCAAAGCTCGAGTCAAGAAAACCAGGCACATTCCGGCATTTCCCACGCAATAATATTCACTGCGAGTCACTTTAGCTTTTAGATTTAATTGTACATGTGTCTTTTTCCTCTGAGCTATCCAGGCTATCTACCCATTCTCTCTATGTCCTGCCTATAGCCTCGATCCCCTTTTCGCTTTTCGTCTTTATTTTGGTGCCGAATTTTGAAAAATAGCTCAATAAATGGGTGAGATTAAAATAAAAAAAAATAAAAAAAATGCATTTGTAATTGCACGAAAATGCGTCATATGAACAATTGCTGCTATAATAATGTATAATTTTAGACCTTGGGCTATTTTAGTCTGAATATTTCGCAAAGAATTCATTTTAAAAAAAAGATCGTTAATTTGAAGATGTTGAGTAGTCCATTTTATTGTTTGCTTGCATACTGACATATTTAATTACTTATTTATTGGCTCCAAAAGTTCTTTTTTAGTAAAAATAAATAAATAAATCTATATGTAAACGAACGTTTTCACAAAACAACCTTGTGAAACAAACATTGAAAATTATATATTTGCCAACGAAAAATATGTTGAAATTAAGAAGGAAATAATTTTTTTATTTGAATTTAAAACAAAAAAAGTTAGTTGTAAGTTGTATTATTCGAGAAGGAGTAGATTGTTTAAAAAAGTATCATAAACTTGAAGTGGTGAGTGGAGAGCTTTTCTGTTGTGAAATTATAAATAACATTTAAATTAACGAGAGATGGGGGAAATATAAAACCGCAGTCAGTTTCTCTGTGGTTAGAATGGCAAAATCAAATTACATGAGGAAATTGCGTGATGAAAAAAATAATCCAATGAGCAGGTGTGTTTCATTTTTAGTCAGAAGAGCCAATGAGTAAACATTAGATCTGTATGTGCCCGGCACAGGAATGATGCTGATCATGTGACACAGCTGAACTCTGTGGGCACGGCACTTGAGGAATGAGGATCCGGCCGGTGCAGATATGAGTGTTCCTGTGTGATGACTTCGCCTGGGGGAGAGATTAAGGCTGTTCACCCTCAGCTCCGCTCTGGAACCTTCTCTCTTCTCTTCTTCTTTCGTTATTTTCATTTTTCCTGAGGCAAACAGTCAGAAAAATGTCAGGCCTATTGTCCGCACAGATGAAACACAGCCACCTCGTTCTGACATATTGTTATGTTTTATTTTTTACCAGCAAACCAGAAAGCTTTGTTCAATCTTAACACCTAAAATATGAAAGCATGGCCAGATGCAACATACATATTCCTGAATCTCACAGATTAATTGAAGAAAATCCCGGGATGTTGTTTCTGATCCATTCCTAGGTTGGATAATTGTGTCAAAGCACGGCTCGGCTTCAGAGCCATCACGCTGTGCCGCTTAAATTGGACATGTGGGTCTTTATTCGGGTCTATTATGTGGTGAGCCGAGCCTGTGATAATAAATCCTTGCATCCTGCCTGCCTGGTCGGGGTGTGCGGGGGTCATGGACTGTCATTCTGTATATCTGGGTCTCAGCTCAGCTCCAGCATCACAGGGCTACTTGTAGAACAAGACGTGCCACAGTGGGGAAGATCACAGCGGCGGCAGTTGCCTGGGAGTGTGTGCTTTTCTGGTGTGTACACAAAGAACACTGTCACTCTGCATTAGAGACGTGTGATGGACAAACTCGATCGGTTTGCGTGCGCGCGTGTGTGCGAGTGTGTGTGTGTGTGTGTGTGTGTGTGAGAGAGAGAGAGAGAGAGAGAGAGAGAGAGAGAGAGAGAGAGAACACCTATGTCAAACACACCTCTGCAGATTTGACGCTCATGCGCATTGTGCAGCAAAGTAAGACGCCAGTAAGTCTGGGCTGTATTCAGGAGTGTGACTGTTTTTAACATCATCCCTGTGCGTGTATTAATAGAGCAACGACGAGGATCCATCCCTGCCCTATGACTGCAGGGCCCGCCTTTGTTCTTTACCGGTAATACAGGCATAATTACAGGCCTTAAAGAGCCTCCTCACCTTGCTTTCTCCCTTCCTTTAGCTCTGACAAACATCCAGGAAGTGCCTAAGATCAGAGCTGTGCATATACTCTGCATACAGGCCGCTATATGCCTTGAAAAGTTTAAACTGAGACGGTGGGCTTTGTGGTGCGTGATGGTGTTTTAAGCCGTGAAAGCAACACCTGTTCCTAATGTAACATCAGTTCCCTCCTACTCCAATCTCCACACTGCTCCAATAACACCAATAATGTTGCAGTAAAACGCTTATAGACATAATATTGCGTTCTCTCATTTCCCAGTGACCATTTCCATTTACAGCTCTTATGTGTGAAGTCAGAAATGTGTCGCCCACAATATGAAACTGGCCTCACAGCCGATATTTTTTTTCTTCTTTTATTGTGACTGAAATTTGACTGTGATAATAATTTGTGGCTTTGTTCTGGCTGGCTGCATGGCTGAGGCCTGTGGGGACATTTGGGAAGCAGTCCAGCCCCCAGCAGGCCCTTTAATGCCGCTGGATTCCCAGTAGTTCCAGGCAGGGTAGGGACATGACCAAAATGACGGGGTTAGACAGCAGCTCAGCACCACACTCAACCCACCAAACACTCTGTTTATAATTTCGCTGCAGCTTATATGTGATTTATCTGAGATCTGTATCAAACTGTGCTGTAAAACGTGGTTTTATTGAAAGCAAAAGCTTCGGTAGCCGCAGTAGCTTTCTCGTAGTAGTGTGCAGAGTCTGCAGCTCCAGACTGAAACAGGCATGCATGAAAATATAGAAACTGGGTTATTACTACTTTGGGCCTGTTGCCACAGTTGTCTCTCCATCTGCATCCACGTGCACCTTGCGAGTTTTGCTGACCAGCAGTTGCAATTCTGCCCTCTTTTGGCAAGTTTCCCTTATTTTATAAACCTATGAGTGACATGTGGGCTGACCTTTTATTTTCTTTGTTTCACAAAACAAAATAAATAAATACCGGACTTTGTTATTCTTTGTCTTCTATTTCTCCCTCTGGTTTCCAGGGTATGGAAATATTTATGGAAATATTTGTCACATTCACACATCTGCAGTAGCCAAAACGTTTTTGGCTACTGCAGATGTGTGAATGTGACAAATCTCAAAGACTAATAAAATGACACACACTTAAAAAAAAACAAAAAAACTTGTGTGTCACTGAATCTCAGTGTAATCTTGCACAGATTTACCTGCGTTTAAATTGACCGTAGATGCATTACACAAGTTAAAATACTGAAAACATAATATGATGATGAGCATTAAATGAACATAAAACATTTGTGCTACGGAGAATATGTACATGCATATCATCACCAGTTATTAAGGTTTTTTTTAAGTGTTTGTTGTAATATCAACGAAATGAATTTCCAAATTTTAGAAAATGTTTCTCGATTATTTTAGAGTTAGTTCAGGGGTTATTCGCAGTAAACTACTATGTTTTCTTTTTCATTGTTTTTTTCTGGCAGCACAGTGGAGGAATGCCGTTGAGTACGCTGCTGAAATTTAGAAATTAAACTATTTGTCGCAGATTCGATGCAGGAAGAATTTCTTAGAAAATTTGCGAAACCCTGCACTACGAATATTCTCAAATTGCCGTTATTTCCATTATTAAGACCAGAAGAAAAGCGCAGGAGCTTTGCAAGAGAAACAACGCTCACAATTCCGACTTTAATCGTGATCATTAACGCCACATAAGAATGAGCAAAACTTAGCATGATGTTTTTTTCTGCTGGTTATTGACTTGCTTACACCCCCGAATGAGTCCGATTCGTTCTGTAACAGAGCATCGGGCACTTGGCACGACACAAACATATATTATTCAGTAAATAAAGTCAAATAAATGTAGTTTGGCTCTTTTTTCCTCTCTTTTTCAAATTCTCCGAATGAGATTATTGTCGTGTGAGTTATTGTTTATTTTACTTAATGGAAAAAGGAATAAATAGTAATTATATTTATTTGCTAATCTATGGAAGGAGGTGCCTCTGGGCTGCAGAGCTGCATCCTGTACAGGCCTATCATATGTTAATGAAGTTAATGGCGGAGCTTCAGTGACAGCCGGCTGCCGAAGACCAATCAGAGAGCTCGCAGATGGAAGCCAGTGTGAGTTTGAGGTTCTGCAGGCAGGAGGTGTTTGAAGAACCATGTGAGCTATGTTCGTGATGTAAAGACGGATCATTTCGCTTTTATTTGATTTTTTTTTTTGACTCCCCGACAGTTGTGAGCATGCATCCCGCAACTTGTAACTACGGGGGGCTCTTTTCTCGCTGATGATGCGTTGGACTTACGCGTGGATTTCTTCCAGGCTATCCGACAGAACTCATGAAACCCTCTTCAGAGCGACGGTTTGTGGACTTGCGCATTAGCTAATGATGTCTGTGGGTTTTATGCCTGACAGTCTGAATGGCTCAGATCCCTCCAAGTCGGCCTTTCTAGAATTCGGCCACGGACACTCGACACACCAGCAGCACTCCTCCGGAGTCTCTCACGTTTATCCGGTTCACGGCTTGCACGCTGCTGGCCATTCCCAGCACGAAAGCCCTTTTCCTGGTACCGCGTCCTATGGCCGCTCTCTGGGCTACGCCTACCCAGGCACGGTGAACACTCATCCCCCGTCCGCTTACATGCCCTACCAACACAGCAATCACAGCAACAGCAGCAGTGTGGCCCACAGCAGATTAGAGCACACAGGTACGTGAGAAAGTCACTGAACTGTTGTTTATCATTAACGGCCATAAAACTGATATGCCTTTGCACTTAATTACGCACATGGGTCGCATTTTGCCTGCGAGGGAGAGAGAAAAAAGCGCATTTGAATGTTTAGTGAGTTGATAAAAATAAAATATTTTTCTTCATAAAGATTGACTAAAAAACAAATTTTAGTGGACGCATACCGCCAAGAGACATATTCACATTGGGTTATTTTTATTAGTATTTATGTAGAAATAATTAAGGATTAAGTCTCGGTGGGGTGTTCTTTCTTTGCCTTGTTATATAAAAAAGACATGCAGTCGCATTAATTTTCCTGAACATAATATTCTGTGAGTATGGTCTGGGCCTACCACAAGAACCCTTATTGTTAACACACAGTAACTCAGGGGTGCCGGAATAAAACCGTCCTTTCATCCTTGTGTGTGTGTGATCATTTGGTGCGTGTGTTGTTGGCATTAAGGCCTTCTGATCCAAAAAGCTTAGAGGTGTAAGCATTGCCACGTGAACCTCTAAGGTAGAATTTGAGCATTAGATTAATATCCGATGCTCAAATATAATTCGGGGAGGGTTTCAGGCCCTGGCGTTTGGTGTTGGTGTCCAGGGCCTATCAGATGCAGTATCCGGGGACTACAATTTGTTTGCATTAAGGCTGTAAAACCGAGCAACTCCTCTGGTTCTCTGGTGTTGTTTAAAGCTGTAGGTGTTGTTTGAGACCACGTTCAAAGCTTGTCCAAATGGGACTTTTACGCTTTGGTTTGACGCACATCACGAAAACTCATAAATCAGACGTCTTCTTCTGCTCAAACTCTGCTCTGTGTTTCATCTTCAAGACCACGACAAGTCCGCTGTGATTGACAACAGAGACATTCGTCTAAATGGCAAAGGGAAGAAAATTCGCAAGCCTCGGACCATCTACTCCAGTCTGCAGCTGCAGGCTTTGCACCAGCGCTTCCAGCAGACACAGTATCTGGCCTTACCGGAGCGCGCAGACCTTGCGGCCAAGCTGGGGCTCACACAAACTCAGGTAGGCCTTAAACGCATCCCTTTATGAGGCTCTCTCTCTTATCCCATATATTAACTAATAATAACCGGGTTATTTAGGAGGATGTAGCTAAAGCTAGAAATAGTCAATATGTTATGGTTAAAATGCCTCCATTGCAATATTTGCCACTCATTGTGTAGACTAAAAATTTATATAAAGCATTTTTGAATCAGTGTGACTTTTAGTAGACTAACTAAAATATATGTATCAAGGAACGAGGATAGTGTTGGATATTACTGAAAAGAAATACTTGCAGCATTATCGAGGATCACAGCAAATTCAATCCCCCTATCCCTTAATGCATCCCTTATTTACTTGTATCTCTTCTGTCAGTTGCGGTCTTTGAAGTGGTCTTTGTGATCAGAGCATGAGTGCAGTCGGAACAAAATTACCAAAGGAGTAACAAATATATGCAAAAGCAGTGGTTGGCAGATGTTTTGCAGTAGCTTATTATAGAGCATTACACCCGCCCCTAACAACGAGAAATTGGTGTATTTATTGATTTTTACGTACTTTTTTACGGTGTAGTTATAAATCTTTCACGTAGCTATTGGCCACACGAGCTCACACACACACACACACACTCTAATAATTACACGTGCTCGCGCGTTTTGAAGACAAACAGGTGCACGTGTCTTTTGATCCCCCTCGAATGGGACAAAAATGGGACCGTTGGATCACTTTTTTGTTTCCGTTAAGTTCTGAAGTTAAATGATTAAGTCGTCAGAGTTTTAAAATAGCAGATAAACAATAATATGAAATCCACCCTGTCATCTCAGCCGCCTCCTGCACTGTATTCTTAATCCCTGAACACTTCTCCCGACAATTATCTCCCAGTTGTTCTGCGATTCGTGGTTGTTGCTTCTGTTGTTGCTGCCTAGATATCCAGCGGGCTCTTTGGTGCTTTTGTTAAAATGAATATTCACACCATTGTTCTCGGGTATAAAAATAGCCATCATGAAGTGAACCCACAAAATTTTTTCGCTGACCTACCACGGCGCATTTGGGGTCGCTTTTATTTCGTTTATTTCACAACGCTCTCAGGCCCGGCTTGTTGCTGTCACACTCATGCATCACTAGACTTATAAAACAGTGAACAATAAAAGGGCTTAGCTTTAATGGGTAACAAGTGCCACTCATCTGCAAGGCTGAATAGCTAACTGTGCGCCAAGATTAGGCCTGGGACTTACAAAAACAACCCCAAAAGATTAGTTATTATGAGTTTTACTTTCTTTATTGCTCACAGTGTTCCCTTCGGGGTTGTTTATGATGAAAAGAGCACCGAGTTTAATGCGGGGGAAATATGCTAATAAAAGGAAAATGACAATGATATTTCTTTTATATTGCTGCTGCCGCAGTGACAATTATGTGCATTTTCTCTTTTGTTCTCCCACTTTAGGTGAAAATATGGTTTCAGAATAAGCGCTCCAAGTACAAAAAGATCATGAAGCATGGCAGCGGATCAGAGGGAGAACATCTCCACGGCACCAGCTCCATCTCTCCCTGCTCGCCCGCATTGCCCCAGCTATGGGAGGTCTCCATGGCGAACAAAGGAGCCCCGGTGCACCCGAGCAGTTACATGAACAGTTTCGGTCACTGGTATCCGAATCACCACCCTCATCATCAGGACGCGATGCACAGGCCTCAGATGATGTGAGTGGACAGTTTTTGGACACCTATTTAGGAAGCGTCCATCAGGCTGCACTGAACTTGCTGGTGCCTCCCGTGGCCCCCTCTCGGAACTGAGAGTTTAGGAGACCTTGTTTATATTCACTGTATTTTGTGTGCGTTTTGCATTTTTAAATAATTCAGGCATCAAAAGAAAAAAACAAACGGGGGGCGGGGGGAGTTGGTTATATCACTGCAAGCTTGTGTTGCAGGGTCTGAAATCAGTGAAACGTGGGTTTGTGTGTGCAGTTTAAAAAGACATTCTGCATAAAAGTACTTTTTTCAAATACACTGTGTCCGTGCGTCTGCTTTATTAGCCAGCAGTTAACCAGCTCTCACTGTTAACAGTTGTCACTAAATGTCTTTGCTTAGGTTTCTTTATCTTCCCCTCACTGTCAGGTAATTTCAAAAGAAATATGGAATTGCCGATTCCTTAAAGAAGCCTGGATTAATAACAACCGGTACTGTGAGACACTGACGAACACAAGCTTAAACTCTTCAGAGCTTTCTGAGCACTGCACAGCTCGGCCTGTGATAATGCCGTGCGTGAATAAAAGCTGTCTTTTGTCCATCAACACTCCTGAACTGCGATTCACGCAAACCTGCGACCCTGCTTGAATTTCGACAGCCATTGTCAAAACACCTGGGGATTGATTTCTGTTAAACAAAAAGCAAATATCGGGCTGGTATCTTTTTTCGGTTTCGTAGGCTGTGTTGATTTTACTGTCAACGTTTGAGTATGACTAG
>VOQK01016482.1:99109-110094 GCA_015052645.1 Benitochromis conjunctus
AGTCTTCCCTCCCCCCCCCCCCCCCACACACACACACACACACACACTTCCTCCTCCTCCACTAACACACATACACACTGAACTCTTTCTTGTTATCTGTCAGCAGAATCGTAATAAAACCGAGTGACTCCAACTTGTCTACACGTCAGCGCGCCACCAAAACCCAAGAAAGCCGCACTGTACCTGCGACTGTAACAGTAGACGCCCCTCAGCACGAACGTTGGTATTTGTCAGTTTAGACGATGAAATCAAGTTACTTAAAATATATTGTAAATATATATATGTATATATATAATAGCACAGCCCACCGCCTACATATTTGTTGTTCTTCACAAATATCCGTATATGCTATAGTGTCTGCTTCCAGTGCAAATAAATCTTCCACAGTTCAATCCAGTTCAAACTGGTTTGAAAACGGCGTTGCAGTTTAAGGTGACATAAGCTGAAAACACTGAGATGTGTGCACGGTTTTCCAGTGCGTCTCGCGACAGGCTCTTTATGAAAGGGGCTTCACACACCACGTACAATTAACACCTTTATTCAATTGACAGGAAGGCAACAAGTGGACTAATTACATGAATATAAAAAACAAAAAAGGTTTTTGAAAGCACCACAGTGCAGTCGTTCCGTTTGAACAAATATGATCATAGTGGTTCTGCATATAAACACATATTTACAGCCTTCGACATTTTGTACAAATCCATATAAATATGACCTGAGTTGTTTTGAGCGCTCTCTACAAACCCACGAGATTTGATGTAGCATGGATCAACCGCACAGTTTTTTTTTGTTGTTGTTTTTTGTTTTTTGCTATTATTCGGTTTGTGTATAGGCATCTTATTATTTATTTATTTTAAAAAAAAACTTGCATATTTACCATTTATTCATTTACAAAAGAAGGTAAGGGAAAAAACTGAAGCGATAAATAATTTAAAAACACGCCAAATGTCCGTTAAATATGCTGCCACAAGTGATCAGAAATCCCTTATGTGCTTTTGTGAATGGAAACCCAGTTCTGAAACATTCTTTATCATCTAAAAAAAACAAAAAAACAAACAGCAATGTTTCATCTCAGGCCTGTCTCCCGGTCCAGTCATCGTTTTCTCTGCAGAGTCATTGTGGAGAGACCTCGTTTGAAATAAAACCGAAGACACAAATCTGCTCTTGAGTCAGTGTTAATAAACAGCTCCCACGCTTTGCTGCGGGACTGGGTGGTGCACGGTTCCCGGGTGCTGTAGGTGTGATCCCTGCTGGTACCAGTGGTTATTATAATCCTCCAGGTACGGCGGCGATGAACTGTGCGTCGGCTGCGGCACCTGAGGTCTGCTGATCGGGGTGTTCTGAGGGGTGCTGCTGTTGTCCCAGACTGCAGGCGAGGGCGGGGAGTTGCAGGCCATGGAGTCGCTGGCGTTGGGACTGTGCTCCAAGGGAACTTCGCCGTTTTTGTACAGCTTCTTGAACTTGGATCTCCGGTTCTGGAACCAGATCTTGACCTAAGAATCAGAGGACCAGCATTAACTATAATGTTAAAATGTTTGTGGTGATTCTAGTTCACTCAAAGCGTGTTTAACTTCAGTATAATTGCGCATTTAATTGTTAACCAAAATTACGCATATCCAATACAGACACAAAAATAATGTATGCTGTGCGTAATTACGCACCAGCGTGTTATTAAAGGGTACATTACATTACATTACATTGGCCATACTGGGGAAAACCTGATTCACGTGACTTTAAAGCGCTGATCAGTTGGAAAATGTGAGGTGTTTACAGGCGGCTTACCTGCGTCTGAGTGAGGCCGAGCTGAGCCGCCAGCTCCGCTCTTTCGGGCAGGGCGAGGTATTGTGCCTTCTGGAAGCGTCTCTGCAGAGCAGCAAGCTGGTAGCTGGAGTAGATCGTCCTCGGCTTGCGAATCTTTTTCGGTTTTCCATTTACCATGCGAACCTCCGGCTCTGGCTCTTCTTTCACTACAAATAAATGAATACATAGACACACATAAATAAATATTGAGCACTGAGTGAAACTTGGACCGGCCTCAAAGACTTAAACACGAAACACCAGGAAATAAAAAAAACAAACAAAAAACGGTAGCAGTCTCACGATAGTAAGACAACTTGGCGATATGGGAATTTAGCCAGAGAGGGAAAAAAAAAACAATTGAGAATAATTTTCCTAAATCATAATTTAAAAAGAAAATCTCCTCAGGTAAAAACAGAAGTATGGCACTTTTGTAAGAACATCGGAGGCAAAGAAGGAAACCAAATTGTAACTGTTCACGCTTTTTAAAAAAAATCAATTTATTTAAACTTGCATTTCACTTCAAAGATTGTATGATGGTAAAATTAAAATTTATGAAGTGAATATGTTACCATCTCTAAACCTTATCGTTTTATGCATAGTTATTATTTGCTGTTTCGCTCCAGGGCAGGCAGTTATATCACGACACTAGCGCAAGACAGTACGCTATCACTGGACAAATGTTGTTTTTTACGCGTGAATACAAAAGCAATAAAATAAGCAGTGAGCACCACGTTGCTTTTATATTTGGAATACTTTTATATTTGGATTACTTGGATATCTGCCAATTCTTATCAAAATGAAATGTGCGCCAACTTGGCATTCAAATAGAAAACAAAGTTTATAATGAAATGTAACTTGTTATAAAGGATACCACTTTTAAAAAAAATGTCCAACGAGATCGTTTTTACAAGAGGGCAACAAGTGATTGGATTTAAATTTTGCGCAGATCACATTATGCACACTGGAGATACACAAAACAAAGCGCAGCCTATGGTTATCTCTTCGTTTACCTGAGCCCGGAGGTGAAGCTTGCAGGTGATCTCTGTTGTAATGTCCGTACTGTCTGTAGCCATTCGTGTATGGGTATTCGGATTTGGTGGCGTACGCTCCAGCAGCTCCCATTCCGTTCAGATTAAACTGGTGATGGTAAGAGTTCATGGGCTGCCCGTAAGGCTGACTCTGATAATATTCATGATGGCCGTGGGCCGTCTGTCCACTATAGTAGCCCATGTCCGTCACGGACGACTCGGGCAGAGTAGGGGAGTCCTTGGAGTTCGGATGGCAACTCATAGATCCTGGGAGATCGGTCAAAATACTCGCAATCTTCTTCTCGTACGTCTGTCCGGCGCTCATGGTGAAAGCAGTCCCCCCAGAATAAAGAAAGTCCACTGGTGGATCCTTTCTTCTTCGGAGTGCGCAAAGCAAATTCGCAACGCAGAACTGCTCTTTGAACGCACGACTGTGACGAGCCTATAGTCCACTGAAACTCTTCCAGCAGCAGAAACTTGGTTGTGGCATTGCTCTGCCCCTGTGACACAGTTATAAAGAACTGAGCTGGATGCTGGCTTCCTATTGGTTCCACTGTCACCCCCCTCCACCTCCTCCTCCTCTGCGCTCCGGGCGAAGCCTTGGCGAAACCAAGCCTTCAGCTAAGAGCGCATAGCCCATTGCCCCGAGTATTTCTTTCCCTTAACATTTGAATTTACCTGTTCACGTGGGGAACGTGAAGTATTGCATTTAGAGACTGTGGTCAAACTTAAACCAAAGGCCCAATTTTCTCCCCAATTGCTCTACAGGCTGCACAGTGGGGTCATGGTGCTTCAACACAATAGCAGCCGAGAGCTTTTCTAAAGACTAATCCTACAGCCAGGTCGTCTCCTTAATGTTTTATGCAATGTTTTCATAACAGTACCAAGAGATCAGACATTGCTCCGCATGTTGAAAAGCTGCATACCCGTCTCCCACAGACTCCTATTGTCATTTAAATGTGTTGGCGGACGGCGGACTTTACGTGAAAGAGATCCAGCAAATAGATAAAAGACTCGTTCAACTGATAATGCCTACGGCTGAATTCCTCCACACTGTCCGTGTTTTGCTTTTTGTAAATGCAAATCCCACCAACACTGTTTAAGATGACGGTTAAGAACTGCGCTGTCCCGCTTTAGAGAATATTAGAGGTAAAACTGTAGTTTAATTATGTAATGTTTTTTATTCTAATATTATCAGTGATTAAAATCCTTCCCTTCTCACTTATAAAACTTCTCATTATAATTATTTTCATTGTGTTTCTCTTGGCTTAATTCCATGTGGATGAATTCGCGGCGCACATCGCCCCCTGCTGTGCGAGATTGCAAATGTAACTTTCATTTTCTTCGTGCAAAAAGAAAAACTGGAGCTTCATACAGTTAAAGGTGTACAAAGACTGTTCTGCTATCTACAGCTAACATTTCATTTTTAAATGAGCAACTTTCACAGACTCACTATTAATGATTTTTTTAAAAAAACGTTTCAAATGAAGCCTCCGATTTGCTTTTATGCAACTCTCAAGATTGTCATGGGTTGTGAACTGCCGCCCTCTTTAGGTAAATTCCTGCAGCACCGCTCTGTAGCTTTAAAAGGTCAGTTCACGAAATTGTAAATTAAACACATTTAAAGGAAATACCCCAGCCGGTGCTTAAATCTGACCCCGTGTTAGAACCAAAGTTAAAAGACCTCTAAAAGAAGATGTCTAAATGTTTAAATGGCTTTGAGCCAATTGATTGATTTAATTTGCACTAACGATTTGGGATGAAAACGTGTAGGAGTGTAATGTTTGGTAAACCCAACGATTATTTATGACATGTGAGGAAGAGGGCTGACTAATATTTGCCTACATTTGTGGAAGCCTATCACCAGAGACATTAAAATAACAACACCCTTTTGATAAACATAAATCAGTCATGAAGCGTAACAACAGATCATCTGCTAAGAACCTTGGTATCATCTTTGATCAGCATCTGAATTTTGAATCTCACGTCTCAAAGCCCATCCAGTCTTTTCTTAGAGCTTTAACCTGTACTGGTTATGGCACAGAGAGCTTTGTCCAAAAGAGGGTCATTTCAATCGAGTGTCACCTGAGGGTCTGAAGATCATGAGCATCAAATATTGATTTGTCTTGTCCCTTACACACAAACACGTCTCCAGATTCTCACTGGAGATATTGTGCAGTGTATATGATGAGATATTCAAAGTCTTCATATATTTAAATTGAGGAACATTATTCTGAAATTTTCCACAACTTGTATACAGAGCCTCTGATCATTTTTACTTGTTGTTACTGACCCGTTCCTAGTTCAATTAATTACTAGCAAATGTTCCTCCAGCAGTTTCTTTTTAGGCCCTTTTATTGCTCCTGTTCCAACTTTTTTAAACTATGCTGTCGCCAACAAATTCAAAATGAGCTAATATTTTTCACGAAATGCTAAAATGTGTCAGTTTAAAGATTTGATGTTTTTTTTATGTTCTATTATGAATAAAATATGAATTTATGAGATTTGCTAATCATTTCATTCTGTTCACATTTAACACAGTGTTCTAGCTTTTTGTGAATTGGGGTTTGTTTACATGCATGTACTGTACAACCACCAACTTACTTTATTACGAGTCATTTTGTGTCCTTGCACTTTCAGACCTCACACGCTGTCTGTTTATTTATACTTTAGTAGGTTTACTACTCATCTTTGAATTTCCTGGTCCATCACATACCTCAGGTGCCTTACTGGCTTGAGATCTGGTGACAGTGGTGCTCACAGTGAACTCACTCTCAGTTTCAAAAAGTCAGTTTGAGATGACCTGAGCTTTGTCACATTGCAGATTATCCTCCTGGAAACAGCCATCAGAAGATGGGTACACTGTGGTTATAAAGGGACGGACATCACCGTGTTACAGGTGTTGTCTATGCCAAACTGTGACCCTGTGAATGTTTCAGCACAAATCAAGACTCATCGGGAAACATTTTCCCAGTCTTCTGTTTGGTGAGGCAAGCCAGTGTGTAGCCTCAGTTTCCTTTTCTCAGCTGACAGGAGCGGCACAGTGTGGTCTTCTGCTGCTGTGGCCCATCTGCTTTAGTGTTCATCGATGCCCTTATCCATACCTTGCTTGTAACAAGTGAGTCTACGATTTTCACCTTGAGAAAAATGTAATTTGTTTGCCTTTTTAAAGCAAAGAAATAGATTGAAATTAATAAGTGACAACATTTGGCATATCAATGTTCCTGTTTTGTTGTAATACTACAGAGTTACCAGTAGATGGTGCAAATGTTGTAAAATTCATTAAAGCTAGTTTCTTTATCTGAGGACACGTTCACATTTATAAGTAATAATAATGATTTGTCTGAGTATTAGGTATAACCAGCACTGACTGTCCTCCAATAAATCCCATCTATATGATGGTGCTCATTTTCAGCATTACTTCAAATATATGGCAATTTTGGAGGATGAGCAGCGACGCCGAATTATTTTGCACTCATCAACAATTTAGCAAGTAGTCACTATTAACCTGTATTTACATTATTTAAATGTACAAAACACTAAAAGTCTGTTTGGGTTTACGCGCTCACATTTCAGCAGCACCAGCAAGCAGCAAATTAGCCACACAGTTGAATTAATACATCTCTTAAATCAAAGATGGTTATCAAAGGGCTGTTTTAAAGTCGCATTAGATTACATTCATTTTAACTGGATTTATCTTTTAAAGTTTAAAATAAGCTCTCTGTCATATCAGACGCTGGACTTTCTTCAGGCTGAGTGCAGAACGACTGATGTTGAACTGTTAAAGGCCATTTGTGTTTTGAATGTGATACTGACTTTACTGTTAGTTGATAGTGCTGTCCCCCCCCCACCACCACCATGACCTCCTACATTTCTGGTTTTGCATGTCCAGTTCCACGTTTTGCTGCAGAAGCCAGTCATAAATGTGTGTGACAAATCTAAACACTGTGTCTCGAATAACTTTAAAAGGAAATATGCAATACGGGCGAGAATCTTTTGGTCAAATGAACTTCTCAGCAAGTAAGCTGATCAAACCCTCACAACACGGTAACACGAGACAGCATCCAGGGTCATGTTTTGTACTTTTCTAATGCAGTGTGTAAAAGTGGAACAACAGGCTTTGGGCCAACACAGGACAAAAGCTCAGACCTTTCATGGAGAAAACCCTGCAATTATCGACTGGGTTCAGCCTGATTGTTGTCGACCTTTAAAAAAAAAAGTACCTTCGTACTGTACGTTACAAATGAAGCAATTTTCCTCAGGAGAAAGCAATTTTTCCCATTTGAAATGTTTGAAACAGAGTCATCAGTGTGATTAAAGGAAGCGCTTAAGGACAAATACTACAGACAGTGACCCTCACGCATGACACATGAAGAGGGGATCAGAGGCAGTTTGACCCTTTTTTTTCTCAGCACCTAGATAAGATAAAGATTCCTGTGCTTCACTTATCAAAGTTTAATTCCAAGTATAAGTGTTCCTGCTGTGTCTTGTCCCACCTCTTCTCAGGTTTTGGATTTTCAAAACACCACCTCAGCACTCTAGAGTGAATTGAAGTGTCCCTCAAAATTAGGAAGCCCTCGGGACAAATGTTTCACATTCCTTCTTTCTTAAACTTTATAAAAAAATATATATATAACAGAACTGCACTTTTCACACAGAAATGACACATTTATACATGCACTTACTACCAACTCTTACATCTGCACCATAGGGACTTTTATAGCAACTCTGAGTGTCATATTTACAACCTACACACATAAATAAAACAAAGGGACTCCTCATCGGTAATGTGCACGTGATCCTGCATACATACACCTACATGGAGGAGGATGTTTACACTGTAATCACGCCAAGTCTGTGTCGCCAGAGAAACAACCTTATTGCTTCCTACGCCCCCACAACAATCAACGCAATTTCATCTGCCTTTGAAAACTTCAAGGCAGCAGCGCAGAGCTCCTGGAGATAATGAAGTGCCCGGTTTGTGCTGATCTGACTGAATGGCCGGCTCCCTCGGGGAGTCAGAGCACTCTCATGAGTGGGAGACTTGGAAGTCTATTAAATGCTAACTCATTCGTGCTCCCTCTTTTAGTTCTGATTAGAGATAAAAAAGAAAGGCAAGGACTTTTAGACATCTACATGATGTAGACCTGTGCACACAGACAGAGGGAATCACCTGAATCTTTAAACTTCTACTTCTTTTTGTGAATAAACGCTTGCCAGCAAGTCTTTCTAGGTAACCATACATAGTCTGCAGAATGCATAACCTAGGAAAGACTTAGTATAAAAGCTCAAAGTGAAACTCAAGGTCATCGGAAAGCTACTACAATAATTGGCTTCCCCTGAAACTGGCAGACAGTTTCAGGGCTCCCATCCCTGAGCTTAAAATACTCAGCTTGATCTGGGACTTTTTTTTGGAACAAATGATTGTTCCAGCTTCCCAGTGGTGTTGTAAGTTGGCTTGACTACATGGAACTGAAGCTGTTCTCAGGCTTCCTCACATCACAGCAGCGTGCTGTGCAAAGATTTGTGTACATGTGTGTGTTGTATACTGAAGTGGACGAGAGGAAAGAGCCCAGGTATGTGTTCCCAGGGGTCCACAGCTGCCCGTGGAGCTAATGGAAGACATATGTGGCCAGAAGTTAAAGGGCATGCCCCCTTTCTCTAAACACGCACACACATGTAAACTTATCCAAAACACCTACTAAAGTTAAATGCTCCTCTGCAGGATGTCTTCCACCCACACTGGGTTCTTCCTGTGGGCTAAAAGTCAGAATTGATCCACGGCTATTGGCCATCTGCTTGTTTTAATGGAGCACTAATGACACTTGTCACTCTGCCGTCACGCTAAGGAGTTAACCCACTTCCGTTGAACATTTGTCTTTGTTCTTCTAGCATGATCTCCTATTCTACATTGTTACATATATGCTAATGGATCATTTTGAGCAAAACATAATGGATCAAAAATAAGTACTAATGTTTTTTTAGTAAAAAAAGTTCTGAGAACTTAAAATCAGAACGATAACCTCTGTGGCTGAAAAATGAAGCCAGCATGAAAATGTCAAACGGTTCATTGAGTGGACCTCTGAGACTGGCTCGGTCCCCACGGAGTATCACGTTAAAAGGCCAAACTTTAGAGCAGAAATAAACATGTTTACAGCCTAGTTCCAAAATAGCTTTAGTTTCTAAAGCTAAATGATCCCATTTCATATCAGCAGGAAAAGCTGTAAAACTTACAATAAAAAATACAGCAAACAATCCAAAAGTGATCATATTTTCCGAAGCTGTCCAATGGGTCGAATTGGAGTCTTTGCCACCCCGATTCTTGTCACCATGGCCTTATGTTTGACACCCCTAGTTAAAATGCATCAGAGGGGCAGGACTGTTTTGACTGATAGTTGGGAGTAGAATAAGTTGTGTGCCAACTTTCACTAAACTGGACAAAAATCGGCCGAATTAGTTGGATGACCTGTTGTAGCATTTAAGAATAATTCAGAGTGAATAATCAGAGATTTCAATACAATCCACCCCTTTTAGGGTGGAGCTAAGTTACTTATCAAAGCTGAGGCAAAGGCATTAAAAGTCACTAAAGAAGTAAAATAAGTATTTATGGCAAAGCAGATAAGAAAGAGAAAGATACACAACATTATTTTAGTCTCTTACCCTCATAGATGCAGTCCAGCAATTCATCAAGCGCTTAAAGTAGCATTATTGAGCAGACACACTGGAAAACCACCCTGCCACTCCACAGACCTGTACACAACACAAACTACTAACAGAGTTTTATATTCAAGTTTTTTAAATTCATACAAACCCTTCCTTTATTATACAGACTCAGCACAGAGCACCATGTCCCCCAACTTCACGAATGTAGAACAAATTTGTAGTCGTCACATCAATGTAATGTCAGTCATCCTGTTCAGTCATGTTCAGAGTGGTATGAATCCTGTAAAATGCGATCTTTCATATCAACATGCTCTGTTTAGGATGTCCATGAAACACATGAAAACCTACTTTGTGAAAAATAACTTGTTTTTCCAGCTAACTTCAAAATTTGCTTCCTCATTCTTCCTGTTCTTGTACATCTATCTGTCCTCTCTCTTTCCATCCTCCCCACTCAACCAGAATTGTATTCATTATAAAATAACAATGATATAATCTTATAATAATTATTACAAGAGTAGGTTGAGGATGTATAATTGATAACAGTACAGCACAAAGCTTAGTTATGTGAAATCATCATCAATGAATGTGGGTAAAACAGAAGCTACAGCTTTATGATTCTGAGTGAATTTGACTACATGTCCACTCTTACCTGTTTCTTTTTGCTCTCCCTCTCTGTCCTCCTCTCTCAATCTTTGCTATGTCACCCAAACGTTAAATCTTACAGTGAATAAAAGACAAACTGATTTATAGCCATTTATAGCAATATTCAAACTGAATACATGCTGCTGCATAAATTTCAGCTCCTTTGCTGGCAGATGTACCAGCAGACTAGTGGATCAGAAGGTTAAAATGAGCTAATAACAGCTAGTAAGCTAATGTTTTTGATGCTATTTTTTAGATCAATTAAAAATAAGCAGACACTTTATAAGTCACAGCAACATTTAAATCTGCATCGCTGATTTGTGTCATTAAATTGCCTCTGTATCTTCTTTCTGCTGCAGCAACGAAAGTCTTATTAGGCTATTGATGACAAGCCACAGCAACAACGCTTCTGTGTGAGTGCAGTGCAACATCATGACACCAACAGCAACGGACATAAAACCTTTACTGTCGTCAGTAGACAAGTTAGGAAAAAATAACATTTGGAAGGCAAAGTCAGAAAATAATACTAAAATATGCTATTATTATTACTAGTAATGAAGTCATTTTTATGAAATTTTGGGGTGCTTGAGCAGCTTGCTGTATCCTAAAGGTCTCTTGCAGACTGGGACTGTTTCGGTGACTAGAAATACAGTAATATTTTCTGTTCAATTCAATTCAATTTTATTTGTATAGCACCAAATCACAACAACAGTCACCTCAAGGCACTTTACATTGTAAGGTAGACCCTACAATACAGTGAAAAACCCAACAATCATATGACCTCCTGTGAGCAAGCACTTTGGTGACAGTGGGAAGGAAAAACTCCCTTTTAACAGGAAGAAACCTCCGGCA
>VOQK01016490.1:2801-19677 GCA_015052645.1 Benitochromis conjunctus
GAGTGGTGCAGCAGTGGAGAGTGTGCAGGCATGTTAGCTTTAGGTAAGTCCTTCTCTTTGCAGTCACAAGATTCAGAAAATGAGTGGCTGGTGAAAAACACAAGTTAGTCAATGGAAAATGGCAGGAGTGGAGCAGAGCAGGTTAGCATGGTAAGGCATAGGCTGACAATCAGAAGGCAGACAGAGTAATAAAGTTAGTCAATGGAAAACTAAAGCAGAAGTAGCTAGGAGAGATGGCCTGTTTACTACCATGATGGCAAAGACAATATGGCGGTGACCTTCTGTACCATACAGGGGTTGATGAGGTTATTCAGAGCAGGTGTGAAGACAATTCAAGCAGAAGGACTCGGCCAATAGGCGGACCCTAGGAACCCACAACTCCACCTGAAAAGTGAAAGATTCTCATAAGAAGTGAGAGAGGAACCGAAAAAAAACCAGAGCGTACTCAGATCATGACACCAGTTACACTTGGAAGTATCATTATATAAATAAATTAATGGCCCTAACAAATTCTTTATCAACAGGACAAAAAGGTAAATCAACTAATTATTCTGTATTTTGAAGTCTTCAAACTATTTCAGCTTTCTTTAAGTGGAAGGAAAAACTGATATTATCCTGTTGTAAAACATTGTTACTCCCTCCTCCCTAAAAGAGACTTTGACTTAAACTTTTACTCTTCCTTGTGATGTCAGTTGTCTGACTTATTCTGTCCATAGCAGACAGGCCATCACTGCTGTATAACAGAGGACTGTGTACAGGATTGACAGCCTCACAAAGGGTTTTTGTCATTTCAAGGTCATCTTCAAAATCCTATGAAACTCAACCAGGACTTAATGATGAAGAATTACTGAAGAGCTTATTTGACTCATCTACTTGATGTATTAATCTGTGTAATCTTAAAACCTTTCATTTCTCTTCTTCTCCACTAGTTTCGCCTGTGGCTGCTTGGCCTGGGTTTCAGTCTTGCATATGGCAGCATGTTCACCAAGATCTGGTGGGTTCACACTGTCTTCACAAAGAAGGATGAAAAGAAGGATAAGAAGAAGGTAAATGTGACAGGGAGTTGAAGCTTTACATTTGACAGTTCTTTGAAAAAAAATTCATGAGACTTTATGCAGTTTGGTGAAAAACTAAATGCACTCACACTATACTAAGAGCATGCCAAAGTGTTCTACTATAAAGTCAAATGGGAAGCTGCCAGCTAAACCTTAGTTGGCAGCACAACAGGCACAATATTTACTAGAGGTGGGAATCACCAGACAGCCCACGATACGGTATTATCACAATACTTAACTCATGATATGATATTATTGCAATTATTTTTATATTTTGCGATATTCTGAGTATTGCAATACGACATTTT
Source organism: Benitochromis conjunctus (assembly GCA_015052645.1). Classification (NCBI taxonomy): domain Eukaryota; kingdom Metazoa; phylum Chordata; class Actinopteri; order Cichliformes; family Cichlidae; genus Benitochromis; species Benitochromis conjunctus. The sequence continues at coordinate 4,165 of VOQK01016490.1, forward strand.
GTGATTTATCACTTTTTTCTACTGCAGATTCTGTCCATAAAGGTAAACTTTTCATTTTATCTAATAACAAAGTCTCACACCCAGTCTTTCTCTTATTTCAGTCAGTTTTATTGCTGACAAACTGAACCGTTTGTATTACAGTCTAGTCCAGCTTAACTTAATGCAACCATCTGAGGACAACTGTACAATTATAGCTATTCTGAATCATGCAGTTTGTAAAAACTATTGCTCCAAGAAGCTTTGGCTGTGGAGCCATTTTTCAATATTACATGAAAATGACCAGACAACAAGAAAGCCAACAATTCGCCGTTGCACCACGGCCACACCCTATGCCGAAAACTCAAAAGCTTTGCAATTTAATATGGTCTAGGGGTGTAGTTGACACTAACCAAATATGAAGCTGATCTGATCAAATCCTTAGGAGGAGGTCGCAAAAGTAGAAGGCTTGGAAATGGCAAAATCTGAGCCAAAATGTCACCTTCAATTCAAAATGGCCCCAGACTTTTTTGTTCATCTCGGCAAGTTACAAATGTGTGCAAAATTTCATTCATATAGCAACTATGTGTCGTAGGAATACATTTAACAACGAATAGGTGGTGCCCCAGAGCCATTTTGCAACACCCATATGTGAAACCATTAAAATACATAATTTTTCACCAGATCTGACATGTGTGCAAAGTTTCATGAGTTTTTGTGCATGTTAAAGTCCTCAAAAAGTCAATTCATTTCACTGAAAACAAATAATAATAATAAACGGAGTGATTACAATAGGGCCTTCGCACTTTAGTGCTCGGGCCCTAAATATCATCATCACTAGTATTAATAGTAGTATTAGTATTATTAGTAATAATCAGTTGAACATTTTTTAAATGTTTTACATTTTCTGACAAAGCCAGGCCTGTATCATTTATTTGTACACATGGTCTGAGGTGGTTAAAAACTTTTTTGCAGACTATGAATGAATTCAGGTATGAGAGCCCATAAGAGAAATGTCCACAAATAAATGCCCGCAAACTCAATGAACTGATAATACATGGTAAAGAAGAGTGGACCAAAATTCCTCCACATCAATGTCAGAGAAAATCAATACTAAAGAAAATGATTACTTGAAGTTATTACTGCTAAAGTGTTTTAAATGTCAATAAATCATGGGGTATACTATAGCTTGTGGCACAGTGAGAGGGCTTTCCCACTGCTTGCGGTGTGTATTGTGCAGCATGCCCGGCCAGTGTCCTATCCAACTGGTCCCAGAAGTAGAAGCCTCAAGTCTAGTTCCCCATCCTGTCTGTGATTGGTTGGTTTTGTGACACATTTATAACAGTGTGCAGAAAGAGTTGAGCATGCAGGGAGCAGAGATGTTGAGAGCAGGTCCACAGATATCTGCCTGCACACAGATCAGAGATCTGAGCAAGAGCAAATGCCAACAACTGAGCGAGAGGTTTTGTTATTGTATGTGTGTACTGTATATGGATAATAGCAAACACTGAAATACATTTCTTGCACGCAGCAATGAATTTTCTTTGCTCAAATTAAGCTTTTCTTTGCTCAAAATATTTTTCCACTCACAATGCAACATTTGTACTTGCAAAAATTATTTACATGTGCTCAGAATAGAGGCACAAAAATAACACCATACCATCTCGCTTCTCATGTATCCTGAAGAAGATGTCAGGGTGGACGTCTCCGTGCAACTGTTCCTGCCATGATGCAGAGCAGAAAACTTCTCTGCAGCGATATAAACCATTAGATGGAAAAAGCCCATCACGCTGGATTGTTTATGGAAGATCTGTATTACAACAGATGCAGTTCACCTTAACTCATTTAATGTTGTCTTGTGAGCCCTTCTGTGTAATGGTGGAGAGCTTTGTTACGTTAAATCAGTGGTTCCCAAAGCGGGGGGCTGCAGTATGAAGAAAAAAAGAATCCTTAGACACTGCTAGCATAATGGATAGGTTTTTGACAGGGCTCCCACACAAACACAAAGCAAAAGATGAAGCATCGTCAAAATGCTTCCAAACCAACTTCCTTCCAAGCCAAAGACTAGAGAATATGATGAAGCATATCTTCACCTGCACAACGGTGGTGCCAGGTAGGTATCCCCGACAGAATAAGTTTCCCCTGCGTGGGGAGCATGCGCTGGGCTGTCCACATCACAGACAAACAGTATCCCACAGTTGTTTATGTTTTTAAACCCATTTTGCACAGAGACGCATTTTTTGAAAAATGTATTGATAGCAACGCTGAATATTCTTACACAAGAAAAAAAACAACACATGAAATAAATACATCATAAAGATGGTTTGTTTTTCTGTAATTTAAGGCTACGGCCGCACGTACGGGGGTATTTTTGAAAACTGAGATTTTCTGTTTTCGTTTTTTAAAAAAATCCCGTCCACATGTGCAGTTTTAAAAAATATCTCCGTCCACATGTAAACGCAAAAAACGAAGTCAAACGCTGTCAGGAACACGCCAAATCCTGGCCGTGTAGAAATGTTGGCCAATCAGAAGTCTAGAAGCCTGGGCGGGAACAATAAGTATCCTGTACAATAAGTAATGTTCACCTAGGTTCATTTTGCTAGTTCTTTTAGTCATCTCCTGCACCCTTTAAATACGCCTTCGTTTGCCTGTCAATATTCAAGCATTCAAATTTGCATTTTCAAATGTAACATTTCAAACAGCTTAGTTAATATCACCAATGAACAACTTTGTTACAAGCTATTTTTCTCCATTTTCCCAGTAGGTACAAGAAATGCTGCTGGATTTATTGTCGTGATTGTGACTGTGTGATAACTTGACTCTTATGGATGGAGAAACATTAAAATGTGAGGGCAAGTGCGGAAAATGAAATATTATTTCATAAGGAAGGACTTGTCAGCAAATGATCTTTAACAAACTGGAGATTTAATACTAACATGTAATTTTCTTATTTGTGTTTTTGCACCAGCACACCAGATCTTGGTTTTCTCCACCTAATTCCACTGAGGGGTGACAAGATGTTATATTATTCGTTATTCCGATTCAGGTGTGAACTGGCAAATAGCTATTTGGTAACATTGACTGATTGCTACCCAGTTTAATCGTGCAGTAACCACACTGTATTATTCATAGATTGGCACTTATACCTTGGTAATTACCAGCTGCTGGGACTCAGTGGGAATCCAGTGGTTGTGTCAGAAACAACTTGCTCAGTAAATTTACTTACACTTCATTAGGTGTATTGGTCTCAAACCAGTTTTTTAAAGATGGTAATTGTTTTACGCTATATTGAAATGTTGTTGAAGAATTATTTTTGTGTCTGATTAAATGTTCCATAATTGTTAAAAGTTTCTTACTAACTGCAGATTATCATTTTGTCTGTGAGAACAAGCACCTTGCTGATGAACGTTTTATTTGACTGTTTTCTTCATTTTTGCTTTAGTGTAATTCTACCTAAAATTTGAATGCGGAGTGTTCTTCAAATTTTCCTCAACACTACATAGACTTTTCACAAAATGACTGTGTAACAGTGACATTGCTGTTCATTATTGTTCATTTAAAATTAAATAGAAATGATATTAAAACAAAGAATGGCTGTTTGTAGCACTTGTAAAATGAAACTGCTTTTACAGTTTATTGACTTGTAAAATCATGTTGACAATTTTAAAATCCATGTTCACAGATTTGTAACTGTTACAAACTTTGGAAACAAAAACATAAAAGAAAAAGAACTGCTTCATTATTAGGTAGTAAAGAAGATGAAGAGGATGAGTGGTAGAAAATAGGATAAAGCAGAAGTTAACATCAGATTGGCATTTACTTTATGGAAAGCTTCAATGCTGACAGCCAGCTGAGATTACTTCTATTCAATGAGTAATTCACAAACCCTACAAACAGTATTTTCATGTCTTTATCACACTACTGAGATTTGTGTATCTTACATATTATTAAAAAAAATTAAACGGGATGTAACTGCTTCTGCTTACTGACTGCTAATATGTGTGCATGCAGAATAGTAGACGCCCTTTCTTTGACCATGGATGAGAAAGACACCATACATTTGCATGATAGTCAAACTAAGGGGAACTGCAGTGATCATGAAATGGGTCACACAGGAGACATAAAATTGCACTACTGCATCTTCCTTCTTGGAGGTGATAGAAAACGAAAACACCTAACCTTTCTGAAGACCTTAAAAGACCTTTAAAACATGACTTCCATAATATTTATATTCAATATTTCAATAGAGTTCTGAAAATTTGTAAGAATAAAACAATGAAACTACAAGAATCAGTGTTTGTGAATCTTGATACAGTACATAGAATTGTAAACTATACATGGAGCTGAGGAGACAGGGTCAGCACACTGGTCTGTGAAAGCAAGAAAACGTTGTTGTAACAACTTTGTAGGGTATCAAATGCTGTGGGACAAAAATGAACATATTAGATTCTTCTGAGCCCGCCTGCCATGTAAACAGTTGGAACTTGATTCTTTCTTGGTGTGGCACCATCTCAGTCCATAACCATGTAAAACGTACCTCTACTGTGGACATTGAAGCTGTCATGGTGCTGGGTTGGTGCCCAGTGTTTTGTGTTGATTATGATTATTATGGTTATTGTCTGATGATTTGAGGTTTGTTTTGATTGTGTGCTCTGTTTCATGTCCCTGAGTCTGTGTCGGTAGTTCAGTCTGTATTTCCTGTTTTACTTTGAAGGTCTGTGTCGCTTGTCTCGTCATGTTAATTAGGATCAGCTGTGCCTCTCCTGTTTCGCCGTTCCTCGTTTCCCTCCGCGTGTCCTCTCACTTCCGGCCTTCTCGGCCTTCGGAGGACCCGGCCGACGTACGCCGCCTCGGCTAAGGCCCACGGGGGATGCGTCCTAGGAATTGAGACACAGCCATAATGTGTGTTTGCCTGTGCTCGTGGTCGGTCCGTCTGCGTTAGTTGGTGTTTCTCTGCGTCTCTCTCCCAGGTTTCTCCCTGTTACGTGTTTCAGGTTTATTAGTTTTCCCAGTCTAGTTCTGTTCTTACCTCCCTCGCTTTTGTTTGTGCTCACTCATTGTAATTAAACACTCACCCGCATCAAGCCAGTGCCTGCATTTTGGGTCCGTCTTTCACAACACCACATGGCTTGCTTCGCAAACCGTGACAGCTACAGTCGTGTTAGAGATAACAATGGCACGTCCAAACTTACTGCAACAATGAAAATGATTGCCTTTCTTAGAATAGGGTCTGTGACCGCTTGCAGCCACTTGCAGACTTTGGTTGTCGTCTACATGCAAAAAAATTGCATTAAACATAACTTTGCATTAATGACTTACATTCAGTCTGGCCCAACTATGAGTCTGGCCACAATCATGACATAATTTCTTCAGGATGGCAGTTTAAATGAAAATCACAACCATGCTTTGTGGGTTTGCACTAAATTGTGCGGCTCTTGGCAGTGTCCCCTGTTTCAAACAGATTCGGGTACTCTGGAGTACCTTACATGAAGACTGTCTTGTTTTAACTGGCATGGTGGGGAAATCCTTTAAAGTTAAGAAATATTTAAACTGTTGTGGGGGGGTTTTTCTTTCCACATTCTGATTCCAAGGTCGGCATTTTATAGAAGCTTAATCAAGACTGGAAAGCCTAAAATTAGCTGGTGTTGTCAAGACAACATGTGGTGAATGCACTTAATATAATTTGAATTTCACTAGTTTGAACACACGCGGAAGAATGGGAACAATCTAATTAGGTTTTCTTTAGAAATCCACTTGGTAAAATTACCAGGACACATAGGAAAGCAGTTGCATGTGGCCAATGGGAATAAACAACCGAGTGTTATCTGCATAAAAATTAGTATTTACTTTATGTAATGATGGCAGCATGTAGTGAGACAACAGTAACGTTCACATGATGAGTGTGAAAATTACACAATAAAAGTCCTTTTCTGTGCAGATATCAGGGTAAAACCTATAAGATACAGCAGAGAGCAGACCCACTGTGGGCCTCACACTCATGTTAAGTGTACACAGCCAGAAGGAACACTCCCAGTCCTTGAATTAATCTTTAAACACTCTTGTGCTCAGTGTCTCTATAAGCAATTTTATAGACGCTGTGCAGAAATATTCTCAAAATGTGACTCATCCCTCGATACCAACTGTACTGTATGCTGCTATGGTTTTGCTGTAGCCAGCCTCTGACCTGAGTGTGTCAGTGGACACGTTTCCAGGGCCTGCATGATGCACTGATGTGAAGTACCACTTAAATCCCTTTTATAAAAGAGCTGATGTTTTCTGCACCTGAGAATCCCTACAGTTTTCAGTTAATTTTCACACCACTCTTATAAGTACAAATTGGGTTTTGGCATTATTTGGAACACAACCAACACAGAAACCAAAAAAAGCACAAATTGCTAAACCTCGGCTGAAGCGGACTGACCTGGATTATGAACAACAGCAGCCAGGCATCAAGCTCAGTTTATGTTTTACTCCTCTCCCACATTCAAGAAACATAACGCTGTATTATATTAAGTATCATACTAAACATCTTACTAAATGCAAAAGTTCATTATACTATTATGTGAGAAACTTCAAAAGGATCTTTCAGTTTGATGCCACATTTACTGGAAGGAGTAAATCAAATAGAAAATGTGATTTGATGGAGCATGGGGGCAGAGGCAAGACAACAGCTGATCCTGAAAGATACCACCATCACCTCAGGGAAATGGTGGTATTCCTGTCCTGAGTTGAGGCTCAAGAGGAAAACATTTGCTGCAAAGAGTGGGATCGTTTCATGGCAGGCTCAGAAAATGTGGAGCTAAAACTACAGCTGATCAATCAACAGTTTGGACAAGAATTAGCATCCTGGAGATAGTGTTTGAGTTATGACTGTTCAGCTCTACATAAAGCAAGTTAAAGCTCTTTCGTTACAGCCTTGAGTCACTATTCTCCCCTCTCCTTTATTTGAACTGCTTTGCATGCTAGTTGTAATGTGCAGGCTGCTTCTCAGGTGTTTTCCGTCTTCCAAATGTTTTAAATGTTAGCAAGGTAGAACCATTCATGCATCACTAGCAAAGCAGTGCAACGCTTAAAAAAAAGAAGATGGGTGCAGCACATTCATGGATAGATCCTGGTGAATGGACTGTGCGTAGATTATTCTGCAAGTCACAAATGTACAAAAGTGGTAGTACAGATTCAGCTTACTGTTTATGTTCACTGCTGCCCTCTTGGATTGTCAACTGGTTTGGTGGGGGTGCCCAGATATCATTAATCCTAGTGGGAAATTGGAATTGAGGGAACATTCCACATTAAAATTCCAACTGGGAACTCAGACACTTACATCTTAACCTGGAACACATTATAATTATAGCATCTGTTTTAAAAGGCTGTCAAGCTGTCACATGTGAGCAGTCTGTTGCATGATTCTTTATATCATGTAACGGCTGTGTGGCAGATGGAGTGTGGGCCCAGATGGAGGACTCAGGAGGCAGGAACGAAGTTAGAAACTCAGCTTCATTGCTGGTAACTCTGCACAGAGCAGCAGCACATCAATCTGGAAACACAGAAACAGGAAGGAGGGAGACACACGAACACGAGGGACGACACAGCAACTAATCACAAATCTAATCACATAAGATGAGTAAGGGAAGTAGACCTAAATACAAGACCCAGTGAATAATGATCTACAAAGTAAAACAGGAAGAGAGGCGTGACAAGGTTAACTTGACACAACTAAACTTGGAAAGAAGAGAGACAAAGGGACAAATACAGAGACAAGAGTAGAGGAACAGAACAGAATACATAATCAAGATACAGAGACCTAATCTGAACATAACCTAAGAGGTATAATAAATACCATCAGTGAAAACGGAAACATTATAGTTGATGTTTCAAAAAGGATCCCCAAATCCACAGACATTTAAAACCCTTGGTGTGAGACCCAGAAACTATGAAACATTAACTCCTAGTTCTGGGCTATCTGTTGCTGGGGATTTTGTAAAAACATAGGCATTAACCAGGAAGTTGATTCTGTTCATCTGGACGTTGTGTTTTCAATGGGAAAATTCCACCCATCCAAGTGATTTCTTTAACTGACTTAAGGTTTCCACAACCTTATCAAAAGTACAGTTGCAGAACAACCTAAATTAGCACCACTGACTCACCATACTTAAACTTTCTGGGATCATTGAAAATGATTCAAGACAGCACCCAGACATGCTTTGTATCACACAGTATGTTTGCCTTCTTTGCAGTGTGTGCTGTTGTTGGGCTAGTAAAGGTCCTTCTCATCTGCACTTACCTCACTGATAGGTGCTGCCTTTTTGTGGTCTTTCTGGTGTCTCTTGTTTCATTTTTGTTTTGTTTGCGCCTAACTGAAAATCCAAAGTTGGCATTGTAATGATTTACACAATTCTCACTGGCGTTTGTGCCAAAACGTGCCGACCATTCTCCCTATGACAAGCCAGCATTCACCTCAAAACGATTTCTGAAGCTGTAAAATTGTTTTTTTTGCCCCGAGTCCTTCAATTTGGCATTGTAGAATTGGTGCATGCACCAAAAATAATTTCACCTTTGTGGATTCAGGGAGTAATTACTAAACCGTTTTAATGCATTTCACTTTTTTTTTATCTTGAAGATGTGAAAGTGTCTTAATGGATTTATATGGATGTCTGTCATTTTATGTTTTTTAACCCTTTGTTATTTATTTATTTATCTGTAACTTAATGCACACAGGAGAAAACAAAGTACAGCCAGCGTGTAGAATTAAGCATCGACTTTGGAACAGCTGGGACTCCACTGGAGGCTCGAAGGTTTGTATGGGGCCAGCATTTGCGCTATGCAGCTCGGGGCTAGACCCACACAAGTGATCATTAAAATTTTAAAATCAATTTTAAAACATACATGGAGCCATTAGAGAGAAGCAAGTATTGGGGCTATGTGATGCTCTATGTTGAAACCAGCAAGAAGCCCAGCTGCTACATTCTGAGCTAAGGGTGTTGGAGTCATTTTCCATTTATGCCCAAAAGCTGGAAGTCAAATCTCCAGAGAATAAAAGCATAAATTATTTTTTCTAGGTTGGGGTGAACCCTGGAGATGTGTCTTATTTAGAGGAAAGAAGAATGGAAAACATTTTCTGTGTTGTCCCACAAAAATTAGAGCCAAATCAAATGCATATATTTTTGCCAACAGGCTGAGCTTCACAATAATCTGAAGAATTGTGACACATTTTAAGGGAAAATGCGAAGAATATACACAACAAAAAGAAAAAGACTTGGTCTGATAGTTATTTTAGCAGGTATTTCATCTATGTATATATTGTACAGTCTGACTAACATTGGGATGAAGGACCTGCAAAAGTGTTCTGTCGTGCACAGTGGCTGTAACAGTCTACTGCTCAGGGCCTCCACTGTCTCATGCAGGGGGTCCATAATGAACATCAGCTTGGCTAACATCCTTCTCTCACCCACCTCCTCTATAGAGCCCAGAGGAATGGACAGGACAAAGCTGGCTCTCTTCGCCAGTCTATTAAGACATTTCCTGTCCCTCTCCATGCTGCCACCTTCACAGCAGACAATGTCATAAAAGATTGCAGAAGCCACCACAGTGTCATAAAAGCTCCTCAGTAATGTCCTGCACACCCCAAAAGACCTCAGCCTGCCCAGCAGATGGAGCCGACTTTAGCCCAAAGATGTCATTGGTTACTACGGGCAGTTTCTGTTCCGAATAAACTTCTGAAAATGAATTAAAATCTCTTGAAGATGCTCTTACAACAAGTTAGAGTTAACAGTGAAACTTTGGGGAAAAAAATGGAAGTTTAAAAATCAACCTGGAATTATTTTCAGTGGGCTACAGCACATTTAGGCATCTTTTAGTATATTAGTGGAGATAATGCTGCATGTGGCTGAGTTCATAAAAGACAGTGATGCAGGTTCAAAATGGCTGGAATGACTGGCGACCTGTCCAGGGTGTACCCCGCCTCTCGCCCCAAGACAGCTGGGATAGGCTCCAGTGCCCCCCGCGACCCTGAAAAAGGGTAAGCGGAAGCGAATGGATGGATGGATGGACTATCCCCAGTGTTAGTGTATACAGTGGTGAGTGTGTTGCCCCGTGTTCTTGACTTTATTCAAGTCTTCTCAGCCATCTTTTCACATCTGATAGATGCACTTGATTTCTCAGCTGACTTAAGTCATGGAGCTCATGAGTTAGACACAAGTTTTGATGAAACTGTGTGAGCAGGAGGGATTATGCACATGTCACAGATTGTCACATTCGGTAATAAATGCAGTTAATTTAAAGGTTTGCAATCAAAGGCCATGTTATTTGACTTGAGAATAACATGAGACTTATTACTAGAGACTGAGCCTACATGTAGTTGAAAGACTCATAATAAATTATTTGGTCACATAAGAGATTTTCTTGAAGGTGATGGATGTGAACCCCAAACGCAAAAATATACAAACTGAATATCAAATACAGTAGCTACTGTCCATATACCAGTTATCCAGTATATAAATGAACTTTGACTACAAAAGTGAAATTAAGCTGATGACATTTGTGCCGGCCAGGCAATATTCCTTTATGGTTGCAGATGACCTTTTTCCAGTGGAGTCCATGCCGTGGTATGTGTCATCCTCAGGATGATACCAGGAGCACGGCAGTGACTTTGATTCAGCCCCCATCCCCCAGAGAGCTTTTCAGTGGGAGAGAAGAGTAAATATCTGCTTGAACTGAGTGACATTATCAAGGACAACATGAGATGTTAGCAGTATCTCTTTATATTCAATTCTCAGAGAGGTTTGACAGTATGGGATTAGGGTCAGTACTGCTTACAATATACAACAACGTTATGATAAAGAATGACGAGACACGAAGATTTAAAAAGACATAAAAGAGTGAAAAAATTCATAGAAAACATGAAAGCATTCCGAGAACTATGTTTCACCTAAATTAAGCTGATCTATGTTTAAAAGCTAGTTTGCGTTGCAGAGCTTGGACATTCATCAGCAGATGCTTTAGAAAAATATTTCAAAGAAAACCATTTTTAGCCAGATAAAACCAGCCCAGGGAAGACAATAAGAGTGCACCGAAAAATAGATATAAATTTATTGGATTGTCGTAAGATTTTAAAGAAAGTAAAAAGGTAATTGGGGGCAAGTATTGGAAATAAATGAAACCTCATAATGGAAAGAAACAGCTATGGTTCAGCGTATCCTGTTTGACCCATGAGTACACCCGACACTGCTGACCTCAAAAGACAAGAAAATCATTGACAGCATATTGATCACGTGATTGGTACCTGCAGATACAGCAGAAAGCCCAGGCTTTGTTCAGTTTGAAACACTACCTCTGAGTGCACAGTTAAAGATACAAAGAAAAGTAAGAGCAAATGATTTCGACAAAACAATTTTCCGCAACTTCAAAAAAATTCCCCTACGGGAACAACTTAACCTTCTGTGGTGGCTGAGTCCTGTCATGTAACAATTGACAAACAACCCTCTGAATAGTCTGGCTGAGAGCTATTTTTCTTTGGTTTCTTTGAACATATGAGTCTTTGTCCTGCTGTGCTGCATTTATGTCGCTGCAATTTATTGAAGCTGCCAAGCTGGACTGAGTTAACAGAGAGGGGCATGTGGGAGTTTTCAAATCCAACCTAAAGATGAAAAGATCCTGTTATATATACATATAACAATATATCTAACAATATATATATATATATATATATAGTTGTTATATTACACCATTAATATAACCTCTGCTTGGCTATTGTTTTTCTGTGGAAAGCATCTAAACCACATGCTGCACACAAATAGTCGATTCTGAACAAAACATGTTATAAGTAAGAATTACAAAAATAAGTGGGTAACCATAAACTGTTAACAAAAGATGTACACGGGCAACATCAGTACCATTTTGAAGTCTTGAGTTTGACATAAAGCAGAATTCAATTGTAGGCATTATTTCAGTGTTTGGCACTGGGCATGTCTGACATTTAGGGGTATTTTTGCTGGTGTAATTATTATTACAACAACCAGTAAGCTAGCAAGCTAGCAGCACTTTGCTTAGCAGTTACTATGACTGAGCTACCATGATTACAGGGACTATTATTCATGATGATTCAATGATCCACTTCTTTATTTTGATCTCAAATGACAAGCTGGGTGATGTGGATGTGCAGATCCTGATTACTGGCAATTGTTACCTTGGATTTTGGACCTCAGAGTCACCGTATATGAAGAAGATGGTCATGTAAAATATCTAATGTAAGCTCTTTCTTAGCATGGTGCATTTATTATATGAGTGCATTGCACAGATATCTAACAATTAGTGTTTAGACATGGAAAAAAAAATAACACCAGTATTTTTTATAATATCAGTCTTTGAAAAAAAAATCTCCCATGATTGTTATCAGAGGAGAAATTAACTTGGGAGACTGAAAGTATTTTTCTAGTACAGTATAAACGTAACTGTGGGTACTCTAACATGAAAGTCTATAGCAGGGTCTCAAACCCGCGGCCCAAGGACCACTTGTGGTCCACGTCACCCCTACTTGTGGCCCGTATATTGATGTGAAGATACACAATGCAATTTGGCCCTTAAAGTTACTTTTTTTGTTAGGGAGGATTTGTTTGTTGTTGAGTGCAATGTTAAAATAAGTTCTTTAAAAAGCAAAAAAAAAAAATAATATGAAGGCAACATGAGCAGAGAGTACAAGCATGTTGAGGGAGTGGCTGTGTTAGTTATTTGTAAAGAAAACAATTTTCACTAGCAGTCAAAAACTAATGTGCACACGCATGTCTGCATTTTTATTTTGTCAAATACGAAATTGCTGCCACGTGTCTGACCAGAAAAAGAGGACCAATGTGTTTATTTAGTCGTTCAACGAAAGACTTCAGTTAGTTAAGAGTGAGAAAAAAAAATTGTATTCACATTTGCATTTTTGTCTTGTTATACAATATTTGAAATAAAAAACAAACAAACAAAACACTACAATTGCAGAAATATTTTTGGGTCTTTTCTTGTTTGTTTGTTTTTTGTACTACTTGAACACTAAAGTGGCCCTCCAGTGAGATGACAGTGACAGGAGTGGCCCACAGCTCATTTAAGTTTGAGACACCTGGTCTATAGGGACTCATTTGCTTTTGAAACCAGCCTCAAGTGACCAGTTTTAGAACAGTTTTTTGCATTTTCACACTGGCTTCACCAGGAGTTTTTTTTAACTTGTAGTTGAATTCCTTGGAATTGTTAGTCTGCTTGCCCATCGATTCTGCTTATCGGTTTTTGCACATGCCCTACAATCAGCTGATTTCAACTGATTGTATTTTTATTGCATTAAAAGACAAGAGCATAATGGTAAAGTGCAAACTGCATCCAGGACAGAAACAACTGTATTAAGCTGCTTAGTCAACTTCGCCTCTTTGTAAGAACCTGCACGGACAGGATGCTAATGCTAAGCTAGCCAAAACCCAGAGTGACGCTGAAGCTGAGTGAATGTTGATCCCAGCCCATGACCGTGGTCAAGAGAGCCGTCATTTGAATCAGGTAACAAACGCATAAGCAGTCAAGCTGCAGCTTTCTCATGTTTCTGCAGAAGAATCACTGTAGCGGTTGTTTTGAAGTGTCTTTGTGCTGGCTTTCATCTTTGATTGGCTTTATGTTCATACATAAATACTAAGAGAAAGATCATATGTGCGTCCCCATCAGGATAGGGATTTGTGTTGGTGTGTGGGACTGTAACCTCGGGTTTATATTGTTAAATGGTAATTATGAGACAGTGTGTTTCGGGTCATTTTACAGAGTAAGGCGAAAGCAACGTTATGAGGGGTATAATAAATTATTTTCTCCTTGGAGTAATTAAGTAACGTACTGCATGACTTTTAACAAGTACACATATTACAAAATTTGTTTTTTGTAGTATGTGTAATACTTTTTTGAGTAATGACCCAACACTGAGCACAACAAAGAGAAAAAAATACATCCAGCATGCAAAACCATTTGAGCACACAACATGCAATTAATTTGCACAAATGTATTGTCTTTGATGTGCTGCTTAGTGATGGTGGCAGCTCTCAAAGCGGAGCGAGTGAGAACCCAATGAGAATCGATAAGAGCATTGATAAGGAATTAAACTGAAAAGTAATATATCGATAATGGAATCGGAATCGCTAAGTTCCTATCAATTCCAATCCCTACTTGTAGCTAATGTATCATGTCACATTTTTTTGCAACATTAATCTTTATACCATCCGAAAAATGTCTCTTTGTCTGTATATTTTTATTCAGATCATGAACTTTCAGCAAGACAATCTGATTCAATACCCACCTTTACCACTAGGAGCTTTAAAGCCAACACTTTTTAGGACATAAGACACTTGTCTTGATGGGAAGGTTCCCCTGTGACAAATAAAAGATGAGAGTTCTTATCACTGATGCTTTCACTTTCTCATAAGAATGAAGTAATAGGTAAAAAATCCAACCAAATATCTCAGTCAGAGAATTCGCACGAGGACTTTCTTGGATGAACACCAGTAATTCTTGGCTATCTGGCAGATTTTCTCTCAGGTACACATGGGCTATAAAGATGTCAAGTGACATTATGTAATCATGAATATATTTCCTCCAACGAGCCTTCAGTAACACTTGCACAAAGCACTCTCGGAGCCAAATCACTATAAAGGCCTCATGTCTAATACTACAGCATAAACTTCCTGAACTGTAAGTGAAACTCTTGTTCCTATCTTTGATGTCTGGCAAATTATCACAAATAAACCACGTCTTCTATTAAACATGCTATTGTGTTTTTATGTAATTACAGACAGTATAAACGTAACTGTGGGCACTCTAACATGAAAGTCTATAGCAGGGTCTCAAACTCAGGTGGGCTAAAGACAGAAGACTCTTTGTTTAATTTCTTCCATTTATTAGCTGGTAAAGAGCAAACCATTTAACCTGAAAACATGTAACAATAGCATCATTCACCAACAGTCAACATGCAGTCATAGTAAAAAAGAAGGTGAACCGTCTGTCTGGTCTTAAAATGAAATACAATCTCAGATGAACAACAAAACAAGAGAGAGCCTCTTCCCTCTAAAAGGAGCATGACAACACAGCTTCAGTTTACACAATTGTATCTGAACATACCACAAAACTTGTGGACCATAATACACAGTGCCACATTTGGCAAAAAACATATCAGCATATCAGCACAAACACCTTACTCAGTCATTGATGATTTGGGCTTGTTTTGCAGCCACAAGACCTGAGCACATTGTAGTCATTGAGTCGACCGTGAACTATTCTGCATTCCAAAATACTATAGAATCAAATGTGAGGTCGACACGCCGAAATTGGGTCATGCAACAGGAGAATGATCCGAAGCACACCAGCAAATCAATCACCTTGAAAAGAATCAAGGTGTTGCAATGACCCAGTCAAAGTCCAGACCTTAACCGGATTGAAATGCTGTGGCGGGACCTCAAATGATAAATGGACTGGTTCTTACATACCATTACATACCATTTAGTCAACTTGAGCACTTAAAGCACTTTACACACAATG
>VOQK01016490.1:19907-31606 GCA_015052645.1 Benitochromis conjunctus
CACGTCATGCACCTTAAGAGAGCTGTGCATGAGTTAATGCACACACACTTCGATGAACTGAAGCAATGTTGTAAAGAATAGTGAGTGAAATTCTTTATATTATGTCCAGATAGATAAAAAATTTCAGCTGGATACATTATTTCTAATAATGTTTACAGAAGGTAGAGTCAATGAGGCTAACCACAGCTGCTTTTTATTTGACCTTTAACAATCTTTCATTTGATTTAAGAAAAAGTATCTTATTAGTTGTGTAGCATCAACAGCCTAGAATATCATAGTGGTGCCTTAGCTTACTGGGAAGTGATAGTTACATACTATATTTATTATATCTGGACATCCTTACACCTTATCACTGTGGGAGTCAGCCCATCATGGGATCCCTAGCACCTAAAAGCAGCTCATTGATAAGACTTGTTTCTTCTATGCACTGCCCTTTGCATGAGCCTGGGAGTCCTTCCAGTGGGAATGCAGATTATGTTGCTTCCCTCCTGACAAGCACAGGAGCCTAATTGAGATGGATGGTTTAAGATACAGAACAGCGTGGAAAATATATTTTTTTTGGTTATCGAAATAGAAAACAAAAACATTCATGGAGGGGATGGAGAGTGGAGTGCCTGCTTTTCACGTGGACGCCACAAACATTGTAAAATCAAAAACAGAGCCTCATTATTCTTTGACTCTTTCTGCTGCTTTTGAAAAAAAGCAGAGCAGTTATTTTGCTAGCATTTTACCCCAGGAAAAATAATTTTAAGCCCAGCAGGCTTTTACCTGATTTATACAGTTTCACAAATATGAGTTTGGTCGAGGGTAAAATTCACTATGGAAAAGTATACAGTGGACTTGTTTTTGCTAGAGATGAAAAATACAAAAAGAGGAAAATAGGAGGAATGGAAAAGTGTCAGGAGTAAACTGCAGCGTGCCTTTTCTTTCAGTTACTACACTGCGAACCCGTACTATCAATCACAATGTCTGTATTGTTTGTAACCTTGCCTATAGAGGACAGGCCACTAACATACACGTGAGCATTCTTTCAAGTGTACACACAGCACTGAATCTCTGTGACCTTGGACTGCTGCGAGCTTGTAATGCATTTCTTGAGATGAGCCTTATTCATTGAAATGCATTCATTTGAATTACTACTCACATGCAACTCAAGTTGAGAGACAAAACCGGCCTAGAAAAAAGATCTGCGTAGTGGGAAGTCCTGCTTATTGTTCTCCTTAGTGACACTTCATTTTCAAAGCATATTCAATAATATTTTTGATGTATAAAAAAATCATCTTGGAGCCGGATCCTTATACGAGCTACGCTTATTCTGCCATGACCTTACATGTGTGGAAAAATAACACTTCTTTTTTCAGAATTAAAGGAGATGCCTGTGCAGACTTTCCCAGCTTGTATTCCCATTTAAACTTTAAATTCTTTGCTCACCATCTTCTTCATTATGTGAGAATCTTCATGTACGTCTTCACCTTTAACACTCGTAACCGAGCTTTCTAACCTTAACATTCATCCAAGACCGCGCAATGTTCCCAATCTGGTTCAAATGCATTCAAAAATGTTAACAGAGAAGCCAACGATGTCAGGATAATTTACGCGTTTGTAAAAAATTGTTAAATTGTTAAAGCACTTTATACGTAAATTGCATTTTTGTGCTTTCCAAGAACATGGGGAAGTCATTGTAATTCTTGGCAATATCTGTTCGCTGTCTCTTCCCCGAAATACTCAAACCCTGGATCAGCAGTGTCTTGTTAACATGCAAATTCTGGACAATTGTCAGTCCTGTTGCACAATCTGAGTGAAAAAAAAAAAAAGCAAAAGGAGATTTATAAAGATAAATCCATTGTTGAGAAATGAGATGAGGGATCAACAGGGAAACGGGGGAGGTGGTGGAGGATAAAGAATAATGAGGAGGCGGCAATGAAGACAAAGACATAAGAAAGTGATGACAGAAATGTAAATTGCCTGATGGAACTTTATTGATCCATTCCTCTCATTGTGTCATGGAAAAATGCACACACACACACACACATATATATATATTTAGTATCTCTCAGGGGTCCCATCAATATTCTTTATTGAGAAACCTCTCTGGCAGTTTGCATCTGGTCTTAATTACACTTACAGGGCTGGATCAGGCTGAGTGAAGCGAGCCAGTGAAAATAACTGCTGTCTGCCGCCGTCTTAATTAGGACCAACACGCACATGCCGAACATGCACAAACACACACCAAACACCGCAGACCTATTAATTAGTGTGACCTTTGGTTGTGGCGAAACGTTGCATTGTAAATCGTGTTTCCTTCAGCACATTCAGTTTGAATGATGGCCAGTTGAACATTTCATCACGTTTCGTCTAACCAATAAAAGAGTCCAGTCCTTTGGTTTGGGTCTATTTTTTTCGTTGTTGTTCTTCTTCTTGCTTTTCACCAGAAATGGTAAATATGAAAGTTTCAGGTTTAGCCTTGCAGAAAAACTGGAGTCTGTCTTTGTCCACAATTCGAAGCTCCCGAGTTAACACTTTAATTCTGGCTCGTTTTCTCCGGTTACTGTCAGCTGCCACTGTACAGGCTGCTGTGGGCCAGACTGGTAGTGGCTGTGAGCAATTACTTGGTTTTATATTCACGATTTAGCATGTTAATTAGTCGTGTTTAGGAGTTCCAACATTGTTTACCCTCCATGGATCCACAGATCTTATACAAAATGTGTTGGTTTCCCTATACACGTCTTTTGTTATAGCCCACACTCCCCTCTGCCCTTTAGCAGGCTGTTTACACTGAGTCTGCATTATTCATGGCCAACTGCTCCAACTGGCTGGAAGAGTGCCTCCGGGTTCACTGCCAGCCAATCAGACTACTACCTGGTAAATTTCCTTATGTCGTATCTTTACTTCGAGTAAAGGCAACACCTGGAGATGTCAGCTTGTATATATGAACCACACGTGACTGGAAGGCTACCTTCTGTTGCACTCCTGAGCCTGAAGCAGGATGTTTGAGAACTGGAGGGTCATGAGTGCAGTCAAATAGTCACGTTTGGTCAGGGATGCTCCTAACTAAGTGAACTGACCCAGGAGGATCTCTATGGCAACCAGTATAAGAGCTGTTTGAATTCTGTAAATACTGACGAAAGGTGCATCAAGTGCTTCCTTTATCACCTTTACGATTGAATACGTACAAACAATGCGGTCCAATAATTCATAGCAACGCAAAGACTATCCAACTATCATTTTAAACAACTAACAAAACAGAAGCACCAGATCGAGTAAATATTAATTGCAAGTGTGCATTCTACAGTATTTGATGCTGTAGCCTGCTGATATGTTTTGAACCTTAAACAACAGTGTATGTTAGCAGCAATGGAAAGAATACACTGTGATTTAAAAAAAAAATCAGCTTTTTATGAAGCTGTTACCATGTAAAATGTTGATAACTGATAAAAAGTGTTTTTAGAGACAAGCTTTTGGAAATGTCATTAAACATGTCCGTAGATTGCTGACAACCTGACGGCGTCGTGGTTCTGGGTCTACGACTCAGGGTTTCTCGTTCTGAGTTATTTATTATTGTGCGTTTAAGGCTGAGGCAGTGATTTTCAAATTTCATGAAATCTAAATAAATAAATCAAGAAATTATTATTAACAACAAAAACAATAATAATGTTAATAATAATTCTCAAAATCCATGTCACGAAGTGCTTTCTTTCTTTCTTTTTTCACCATCTGCAACAATTTTGTGATTTTCTCTGCAATTTGGAGCCATGACAGCTTTCACAATAACAGGTCGACCAGAGGGAGATATTTCTGGCACAGCTGAACTATGTACTATAAGAATATAAAAAACGAGAATAAATCGAAAAGGTAGCATGTCATGCTGTGTTGTTAGAGAGGAAACCATTTTCAGGTTGCTTTTCTTGTCTTTCTTTAGCTCCAGAAAACCAACGGTTTGCAAAGTCACAAAAAGACAAAGCATTGCCTTAAAGTAGCTGTGCTATTGCAGCAAAACATACTGTATATTGTATAAGGCTGGGATTATATTCCCATTACAGGTGCAAAGAGATAGCTGCAGAGACTGTGGGCACAGTTATTCACATCACAGTACTTTGTTATCTGCTCGAAGATAGAAGGTGCAGTGGAAACCTCTGTAAAAGTCTTCCTGGTCAGCACAAACTGAAGGGTACAGATACCCACATGGATCCTTGCCTATACTGAGTGATGATGACATTCAAGGCGGTTTTTGTAACATTTTCAGGAAACAATCACAAAAGGACCCAGCTGAAAAGGAATCAGACATTAAGACTTTTACTTTTACTTCAGTTTTGGTGAGTTATAATATATAATATTAGTTTCTTAGCACTAAATTAGCCTGCGTGTTCATACAGTTTATGGAAACAGCTGATGTCTTAGCGTTCTGCCTTCTAGAATAACTTCTGGCTTCAAAACACTAAAAAGGCAGAAAAGCGAAAACGTTCTTTTATACCATTAGTTCATGACCATTAGTTATTTCATATGTAGTGTTTTTTTTAATTGCCTTCTGGTTATCTTATGTATAAAATGTTATATTTTGATTTAATAAAGTCAAAGAATCGATTTCTTCCTATCAAAAAGGTTCAAGCAGAACTTAGATTAGATGAA
Source organism: Benitochromis conjunctus (assembly GCA_015052645.1). Taxonomy (NCBI): domain Eukaryota; kingdom Metazoa; phylum Chordata; class Actinopteri; order Cichliformes; family Cichlidae; genus Benitochromis; species Benitochromis conjunctus. Next base: position 24,534 of record VOQK01016490.1, read on the forward strand.
GTGCTAGCATCTAGTGGTCACTGGAAAGAACTGTAGCTCTTCCCCCTTCATGAACTCCACTACCCCAACCCACTCCGGCCTCAGTGTTCAGTGACTGATATAACACGACCTATCCCTCAGTGACCTCCTCAGGGCCAACCTGCAGCTACTGCCCCCTCCAGCAACCCTAAAGGATACAGTCCACAAAATACCAGATGTCTGATTTATTTAGATTTTTATTTATATTCAACAATGAAGACCCCATCAACTGTTTATAATATTGCATTTAAACATTCTCTTTCTCTCTATATACATATATGTTAGCCATGCACCAAACTAATTAGGGACTGTTTTATGCCTTTAGGCCAACTCTGACACACCACTGCTGGTCAAGTCTTTCTTTGCCTTCAGCATCTTAAACATTTTAGCAGAGGTTCATCAGTTCTTAAAATGAAGCCGACAGATACGAGTGGGTCTCGACGAGCAGGCCTGACATTTACAGGACGCCCTTCGGGGGACGGTGTCGGAGCAGACGGTCAGTTTGCTTCACCTAAGAGGAGCTAGATGAGGCAGAGATGGTGTTTTGGAAGTGTTTGGAAAAAATGTAATTATCTTGTTTGCTACTGAAAAATGGTAAGATGCTTATGATCTTTAAGGAAATACTTGTATTCATCAAGTTTAACAAAACTTGGTGGTGATTCATTTCTTTGCACATAAATACAGTAAAAATACAGAGACTGAAATAAGCTTAAAATAAACAAAGAAAACATTTTCCAGAAGTTTCGGGCTGATTTTCTTTTATTCATATAATTTATTCATTTATATAAGATCAGAAACAGAATATGTGTTTTTTTGTGTGGCGTAACTGACATGTGCAAAAATGCTGCTTCGATAAGCGACGTGGTTAGCTCCTTCCATGTACCTTCTACAGTTTGTGTTTTCTAATGTCTTTTTTTTTTCTGGTTAAAGTAAAACAGAAAGAAAGCACAGTAAGCAAAAACCGTTGATGTGTTTTTGTGAACTCGTAAAATGACAACAAAAAAACCTCACATTTCACTAAGTATTCTCGGGATTGTCCAGCAGGAGTGCTTATGGGAAGGAGACAGTTAGCAGCTGGACGACTTGAAACCTCCTCAGCCTTTCGTGAACTGATTTGAGTCTTGCTGCGGTGCATTGGTGGCCACTCTAATCTAACTGCTCTGATTAGAGGGCTGAGCTGGATTCCTGCACTCGAGTGCCGGGGTAACACGTGTAAGCAGGGTCTCAGTGTGTCACAGCTGGTGGAGGTTAGTCTTAAGAAAAGCTGTCAAAAATATAACAGTTTAAAAGCAGTAAGACTGACAGGAAGGTAAAGGGACGGGGTTGGTGGTTATGCATTCAATCGAAGAATTACTGAATGAAAGAAGCAATCGAGAAATATCACTGTTGTTCAAAGAAAATCTCCTGTTTTCATGTGTATGTATTTGCAGATTGGGATTGATTGGGATTGACAGATTATGCTGGTTTAAAAAATCCTGTCTAACCATATTGGATTACATCATAATTCAGAGTCACTGAGATGAAGAAACTCTGGAGGTTCTAGGTTTCCACCCAGGGGTGGGGTAAAGCATACAGACGTAATGTTGAGTTTATGTAGTGATTTATGATCTTTCACCCTGTTAAGGGTGTCTTGACTGCTCTTTAACTGTCTTTTTGTACGTCACCATCAAACAGAACAACATAGGTGCTTGCACGCAAAAATACAAGTGCGTGCTCATGGCCAGCTGAGTAGAAATACACTCATCTGATGCCTTCCTGCATGCACAGCCACTGGGATATAATCCAGCTGTGGGAGATGTGGAGATGCTATTTGCTGAGTGTGTACGTGCATGGATGATTTTGTGCTGCCAAAAGCATGTGACCCGTGTTATTCTGTTTACACTCCACCTGTCCACACTTCATCCCTGTTGTGCCACATTTTATTAGCTCTGCTGAAAAGCGCTATAGCATGATGTGCTGAGCCCTTGGCTGACAAATTATACAACAGGTCTGAGTCAAACAGAGACATGATATTTAAACCAAGAGACTGGTATGGAAATCATCTAATCATATTTAGTGACAGTGTCTGGTGTTGATGTTGTATACTTTTTAGCTGTTTTATCTTTATGCTTTATAAGAAGTGTTCAAGCCTGCATTTGATATAGTGATGAATAGAATTAACCTTTTAAAGTTGCAGCTCAATACACAGTCAGAAAGGCATCAAATCTACACACCCAAGGCTGCAAGCTTGAGGATAAAATGTACATTTCAACTGGAAACGATTGAACAAAAAAAACAAAAATAAAAAAGGAAAATTTGCCAAGCTAGGGCCTGTTTGTGAAAAGTGTAACCTGGGGCATTTTTTGTAGCTACAATTTACACAAACGCATCAGATGTAGGCAATCATACAGTTCTTGTTTTTCAACAAAGTGATGCTATTATAAGGATACACTCTCTGCATGTGTCTGTGATTCCTCCAGTTCAAACCTTGGCTGTTCAGAATGGGCAAAATGGTTGTTACGGCACATCCAAAAATGTCAGCGAGTGGCTGAAGAAATTTTTCACAGAAGACCAAACGCAAGAAAACTAAAAGGAAACTTGTCCAGTTGTCCTTGTGACAACTACGTTTTGAGTTTTCGGCCATGAGCTTAATGAAATGTTGGAAAAATCTGAACTGTTTGGATGACTTTAACAGTGTTTCAGGGTTAAAACGTGCTGTTAGGATAAGTTATGTTAGGATATTAGGATAAGTTAGAGATTAATTCAGCACAGGCTAGGGTAAATAGTTGGCACTTCATTGTCATGGATAAACTTTGGGGTAAGAGGCTTGAGAATGCATTAATGTCAATGAATATCAACACAAAGACAAAAAAATAACATATCTGTGTGTGTGTGTGTGTGTGTATGCCCAACCCCCCTACACACAGAGTGGAGCAGGCAGCAGTCCCTCTAGTGCAAACGCTGGTAGAGGTGAGAATCGCTCATCCAAATGATCTCAAAGTCAGCACTTCACTTACTCGGGTTGCCAGCAGTTTGCCAGCCAAGTTTAACTTAGATTAGGCAAACAATTGTGGAAATAAACAAAGAATATGGTGGCTGCACATACAGTGATTTCCCGATTCACTGTAAGTGCACACAGGTACCTGCAATCCATTATTCGAGTTACTAAAATGAAAGAAGTCCAAAAGTATCGTGCAGTGCATCATAATAGGAAGTGAATTAAAATGCAGCTAGAATTCATTTGGCTTTACGGGGTAAAGGTGGCATCATACACAACCGTGTCATTTAGGTTCTGCTGGTCAGTGATCCACTGCATGCTGGAAGAAGACTTGGTGATGGGGCAGAGGAGGGTGCGGAAGTGCCTCCTGAAGGTGTCAGAGAGGCAGGCGTAGAGGATAGGGTTCACACAGCTCCACGAGTAGGAAAGCAGGACCACAAACTCAAAAGCCCTGAAGAAGGTCACGACGTAGCCGTTTTGGTATGGAGAACAGAAGTTGAAGGTGTAAAACGGCAGCCAGCACAATCCAAACACAACCACCACCGCGACCACCATTTTGGTGACCTGTCGCTCCAGGTGCTGGCTCTCCAGGTTCACCGCTGAGGTTCGGAGTTTCTGACCCCACAAGGCGAGCAGCAGTGCTGTGTAGAAAGCTGTCATAACCGTAAACGGTAAAGCGAAACCTAAGATAAAGGTGTAAGAGAGCATGCCAAGCCACCGGGCATCTGAGGCGAGGTCCAGCGTACAAAAGCCATGATCTGCCGAGAAGTGAAGCGCCATCGGGAGGATGGTGAGGAGGGAGAACAGCCAGAGGAGGGATGAAACAATCTTGGCACAGCACGGGGTCCTCCAACGGGCAAAGCGAAGAGGCTCAACCAGCGCCATGTAACGATCGATGCTCATCACCGTCAGGCAGAAGACGCTGGTGAACTGATTGATGCCGTCCAGCACCATGACCGCTTTGCACACCACGTCTCCAAACATCCAGCGGTTCATAAATTTCTGACTCGCTATAAAGGGGAGGCCAACCATGAATAGTCCATCGGCCAGCGCCAGGTTGAAAATATACACAGTCGTGGAAGATGACAGCTTGTCGAACTTTAAAATGGCGACAATAACGAGCACGTTTCCAGCTAGCCCCATGACGCAAACCACCAGGTAGAGAAAGGCCATCGTGATGCCAAAAACGTCTAGATTTTCCTCCCAGTAAAAACCCTCATCCAGTAAGGACTGATTGTAGTCCGCATCATATAAAAATGAGGCATTCATTGTGACTCCAAAGGCTGATCAAAAAAGGAACGCAAGGGCACAAAAGTAACACTCGAACGGTCGCTGCGCAGGGTGGAAGAAACTCTCGGCTTCTGTTTAAATTCCTCTGCACGCAGTTCAGGAGTCACCTCTTGACTCTGTGCTGTGGAGGTTCTCAGAGGGCGACGAGTAAACAACTCAACCGGAAAAAAAAAAACATTTGATAATCAGACTTGAGAAGTGCCAGGCTTCAGAAACTCATCAGGTCCCTTCTTCCAGTTAGTCGTTGCTTCCTTTTATCCTCTGGCACAAATAACTGTAAAAGTTTATCCCTTTGTGGTGGAGACGGCACGCGGCTCTCTCACATCACACACACACTAGCATGAAACAGTGGCGTGCAGCAGTGTGGAAACAACCAGGACAGCAGCTCACACACTTGCCTGACCACTCTTTCTCCCTGGGAGCCCTTTTATATCTCTTCCACCCCTCAGTGTGCTGGGAGTGTGCCACCTCCCCCCCTTCCTCCCCTGGTTCATCACTCTCCAAAGATTGTGATAAACTCCAGCTTGGCTCTGCCTCCCCCGGTTCCTCTGCTGTAATGCTGTTTCCAAGGTAAACCCATGCTCCCATCTGCTACAATACTTTTGTTTTAATAACTTTTTTTTTCTGTCCCCGTCTTCAGTCTTCACTCCCTCTTCATTTCTATTTACCTCACCAACCCCTTCCCCCTCCCACCATCTATTTTATCCACCTCTCTTTTCTGCCTGCACAGTTCAGCGGGGGGTCACACGAGTAAAACCTAAACACGCAAAGATAATAACAACCAGGTCGTTGCCTGGGGCCACCCACCTTTGCAAACCAGACCGAGTAAATCTGCCGACAGGAAACTTTTGTTTTTTGACATTTGACACGGGATGCTGCATCTTCTTTTTCCCTTTCTTTATCCTGTTTCTATGCTCCTCCAACCCTTTTTCAAGCTACATAGAAGTGGGAAAAAGGTGACAATGAAAAACATTTTTTAAAAAAGGTGGTGAAGAGAAAGAGTTAGGAGGACACGGCGGAGGTCGGCGGATGAGTGCTGACCTTCATTCTGTTGCGGTTCAGCCACGTATAGCTGAAATACCCCTTTGAAATTCCTCCAGCACGTTGCGCCACCTACCATCAACACCCGAACCGGATTTCAATCAAAACTAGACAAGGACACTTATCAGCTCATCTAACAGCTCATTCGTCAGATTTCCCCAGAGATTTCTCCGAGACGTACCGCCTGTCTGACGTTTAAACTGGTTCCAATTAACTGCAGAAAAAGTGCTTTTGTTGTTTGAACTCATGATTAGGTTCTGGCTTAATGTCTCCCCAGAGACTGGCACTTCACAGAACAAAGCCTCCCTCTACGCCCCAACCAAAGCCTTCAGCCTTCTTAAAAAAACATCCCTTGTTTCAGCGGTGCTAAATTTGGAGATGTTTGACAGCGTCGTATTTCACAGGCTGCGTTTCACTGACATGTTTAAGCGGACATGTTGACATTCGCGTCCACGTGCAACAGCGCTGTCTACAGCAAAAGGATAAGTCACATGGAAATAGATGAATGTCAGCCCTCGCACAGGTAAACTCGAGGCTAAAGGCCACTTTACCATTTATCAGAAAAGCTTTGAAAAATATCCTCTGTTCTGTTTTATTTTCCTCCTAAATCTTTCTTTTTCCCATCTTACACGACTGTCATACGCTTACTGAAACATATATCACTTCAACTCTCATATCTCACGTGGATCTGAATTCTGCAATCTTCCTTCTAGGACTTACCTCTTACGCTGATAGTTCAAAAAAGGAACCCCTTTGCCAGTCTTGTCTGAAAATGCGTGTCATTAGCCCCATACTGAAACTATTACTCACCCCCCACTATGACAGTGGCTTCTCACTGTCTCTTTGAGTGTAGCGTGGAACTGTAAACACCTTTGCCCTCCAAACAGGTTAAACAAAGCACCTCCTTCCTTCTGCAACACATTCTCATCCCAACGCGTAACATACCGACGAATGGGATAAATCGTCGGTAACCGAGAGCTGGTTGGAATGAAATGTGTTTTACATTCTGATCCTGAGTCGCTTTGGAAAACACTATGTGATAGGGTTAAGGTTATGGTTAAGGTTGATTTATGTGATAGGGTTAAGGTTATGGTTAAGGTTGATTTATGTGATAGGGTTAAGGTTATGGTTAAGGTTAGGGTTAGGGCTGGAATGGACAGCTGCAGCCTCTGCTCTAAGCGTGTCTTGCTGTCGTGAACAGCTTTCTATTGGATTCAATTGAGAATCCAGAGCGTTTCATGAGGACGTGGAAGAGATCGTTCTCATTCCCGACGTGCAACGTACCGACGATTTGTCACATAGCGTCGCTATGTTACGCTTTGGGAGTGAGAACGTGTTGGGTGGAAGGGTACCTTTTGCATTACTATGAGACAACTAGGGTTGTGACAAATCGTCGGCATGTTACGCGTTGGGAATGATAACGCTCCGTCTTCTGGACTTCGTGGTTTTGCAGAGTATTTATCACTCCAGATGCCTGTGCAGAGTCACAGCTATAACTGTGTGTAAGCACAAATGCAAAAATGCTCACACACACAGACACACACAGACATTCTTTTCATCAAATTGATAAAAGGCTTGCATACTCATGCTCTTCATTTAAAAATGTCAGCCATTGTAAAATGGCACGCACTGGCAAAGACGTGATTTTTACTTCCACCTTTAGCAGCAAATCAGTCTGGATCTCAGAGCAGCGAAAGACTAGTGAAGCACATTTTTCACAAGTGAAAGTGATGAAAATGTTTAATTT
>VOQK01016493.1:2345-12640 GCA_015052645.1 Benitochromis conjunctus
TTCTCCACAGTCGCAACCATAACCCTGGATATCAAACTGGAGCACTTTTTCTCCAATCTGGAAATTCCAAACAATTAATCACACAAGTCTTTCATCACAGGAAAATATCAGGACATTTTGTATATGTGACAAAGGTTTTATTGCATGCCGCCACTAGCCTCTGAGAATTCAATTGTTCTGTCTGATTACAAAGTCTGACAGTGTTAAAATAATGTAATCACTGACAGCATTTACACTCTGTTGAGGCATGCAGACTGCAAGGTGTATGACGACCTGGCCCTGCTGTCATGACAACTCAACACACCTTAGAGACACTCATTACCTCATCACTCCAAAGCTTAGACTTTTGAGGAATTTTGAGGTCTTGGTTAGCTTGGTTAGTCGTACAGACAATGTAATGCTGGACTCCCACATAAATACATGACAGTACTGGATTTATGTATTAGGCTGTTTAAGGTCACCAGTGGATAACCTTGTAGCAAAGACAAGAGATAACAGCAGGAATGTTAAAGAGAGATATTGATCTATCAACCAGTAAGACAACAGTGGGAGAAAACTTGGTTTGTCTGCCGATCCCAGCAGTGATCCCAGGTGTTGAATGGTGCTTTAAACATCGGGAGCTTACTTGTTGTGGGTTTTCAAAACAATAGAACACTGCAGGTAAAGGATACTGAGTGGCATTTATTGGAAAGAAACCCTCAAAGAAAAGTTGTACATAAATAGAATAAAGTATACAATAAACTGAGCATGAAACTGTACACTGAACACACCACTCCCAGATGTCCGCGAGACGACAATTTTTATGAAAATGTTTTATACCTGGCACGTGATCAGCAGATGTTTTCAAGTTAGCAACGGGACTGTTTTAAATCTGCAGGAGGGTCTGTTGCCAGCTCTGACCGTGAATCCGGATGTTGCGTTAAAATCGCAACTGCCGAAGACGCACAACGCCCAATGGTAGCCTCGGAGGGCGGCATGGGCTAAACCCGTCACTAGGTGTGGTTTGTGCTCGAGTATAAAAACACGCTTTCTGACACTTCAACGCCCCTGGACACTCGGTGAGACAAATTTCTTCCCTTTAAGACAACACGGTAAGTCATTTCACTCCCAGAGGAAATCTTTGGCGTTTTAGATTCTAAACTCAGCTGAGTTTGGAGCGAGATTTGATGGCTTTAATCTTTGGTCTCCTCTCCCTGGTGAGATCTAAAGTTGCAGCAAAGTATATTGATTGATGCAACTTATGAGGGTGTGGCTGGGAAAACAGCCGTGAGTAGTGCGAACCCTTAAGAGTACTTGGGAATCCTTGAAAGTTCTTCCAAACCTTGCAAAGTGCCCCTGAGTACTCTTAAGAGTTTGACTAGAAGTGCTCGGCTGTCCCAACTACGCAGAGAAATGCTATCATAAATTCAATCGAACGGATGATATAGATAGATATAATCTATCCCTCATTATAATTTATGTCCGTATCAGAGATGAGAGTGGGTGTGGCCAGGGTGTCTGCTACAGATGCTTGTCATTATAGAAAACTGCTTAGTGTAAATCCAGAGTAGATCTCTAGACTTTCACTTGAGCTCTCAAACAGTAGATAAAAGAAAACACTTTTTTTTTTGTTTTTTTGTTTAACACATAAGAACTTCACTTAGATTACCAAGTCACTTCTTTGAGCAACATTTACAAGAAACTTTATTTTTAGATGCTCAACTTTTTCTCACAAGAAGAACTTTTAAAAAAAACAAAACAAAATCTTAAATGCTACTATACATGTTCATATTTGGATCAAACACTGCTTCTCCTTCTCCGCTTCTCTTCCAGACAGACTCTACTCCCCGCCATGTCTTTCATCCAAGCCTTCTTGCAGCAGAGCGTCTACTTGGGCAACCCCGATGATTCAGTACGTAACACTGCGGTTCTGTTCCAGTTGCTAAGGCCAAACAGCCTGTTTTTTCTTTTTTTTTTCTTCTCTTCCTGTGGTATGCTAGGGTGGAAAAAGTGATCTGGCAGTAGAGCGGAGTAGAAAAACGCTGCGTAGGAGGTGTCGATATAAAAAGCATAAATGAGTTTAGATGTTGAAGAGAGGAAGGAAATAAAACAATGAAGGCAGATTAATTATAAAAATATCATAATCATCATTAAAGTGAAAGGGGGCCTGAAATGTAAAGATTATATGCGCAGAGAACGATAATCATAGAGAGTCTTGTGAATGTATGAGTCACTGAAGCCGGAATTTGAGCCCCTCCCTTTATAAACTCTGCAAACAGAACAAAATGGTACTTCTCCTTTCCCTGATCTCTTAAAGTAAGCTTAGAGAACGTTGCACAAGTTGTAGGATATCAGTTTGGACTCTTTTATTGTTCACTTCAGTCCAAACGGGACATCTGCCAACATTTTAAAAGCATTGTGTTGGCATCTGAAAGAATAAGGGAGCAACAGTAGAGTCTTCTTTTTCTCTGTCTTAATGTCGAGGATACAATCATTGGGTTTCACCAGTTTTGTACTTAAAACATTTGAAAAATGCACCTCTGCATCCCACTTTGTACATTCTTTTAAGCTACAGACAAGTATTTACCAAACACAATAATCTGATACATTTCAGCTTTTAAAGAATGAGGGGACGGTGAAGCCAGCGCCCAATTTCAGCGCTAGTGGAGATGCAGCAGTCTTGGACAAGGCCATCAAGACAAAAGGTGAAGCTGAAATGCACGAGGGACGCTTTGGAGCGTGTGCGAGCATGCTTTGGTGTTGCAATGTGTCTCCAAGTGTTAAGTACAGGCTTTCTTGGCTTTCTTGTCAAGAATAACACCCTCTGCTGGCCATCATATGTGATTACCTCGGGCCAAAAGTCACCTTCCATATCTCTGTGGGACCACACACACCAAGCAATGAATGCTGAACAGTCCTACTGCTGCAGAATGACGGGTATGCTTGTTTTGCTCACTTGTGCAGGTGTGGATGAGAACACCATCATTGAAATTCTGGTCAAAAGAAGCAATGAGCAGAGGCAGCAGATCAAAGGGGCTTACCAGCAGGCCAACGGCAAGGTAATGACAGTTAGATAAACACGATCAGAGCAAGAAGTTCCAAAATTGACACGGAACATTTCTTCCTCTGGATCGTACATTTAACCATCTGTTGATCCTTCATAGTCTCTGGAATCAGCCCTGAAAAATGCTCTGACGGGAGATCTGGAGGATGTTGTGTTGGCTCTGATGAGAACTCCTGCCCAGTATGATGCCCAGCAGCTAAAACTCGCAATGAAGGTACACCAACATGCCTTACTAAGATGAGCACATTGACAGAAGAAGCTATTAGAAAGTACTTGACTAAATTTCTCATAAATGCTTTCTCTGGTCTCACCATGATCTCTTATTGTTGGCACATGATGATATCCACCCACTTCCACATATTCATCCCTTGTTTTTCTAAAGGGAGGTGGCTAAAAGGTGTGTTTAATTGGGTTTGTGAAGCATTAAGCGTCTTTCTGTTTCAATCCTTCTGTGTATCTCTGTCTCAGGGTCTGGGAACAGACGAGGACACCCTGATTGAGATTTTAGCTTCCCGAACCAACAGACAGATCGTAGACATGAAGAAAGCCTACAAGGAAGGTTTGTTCCAAAGTTCAAGCAACAATCTTCAGTTTCCAGAAGCTAAAATTTGAATAACAACACAAGTGTTAGTGGGGAAAGTTCTAATTCCACTTTTGCGATTTCTTTGCTAAGAATACAAGAAAGAGCTGGAGGAGGACATCAAGTCTGAGACTAGTGGAGACTTCAGGAAGGCCCTCATTGCACTCTGCAAGGTACGTGAGTGTGTTTTATTTGCTGCTCTGATGCAGGATCTTTACCAAAATCATTTATTCTGTCACAGCACCAGGATGCTCTAAGTTCTGAAACAACATAACACTCCCCACTGACGCTGGAACACTAAGCTGCTTATAAAATGCAAACTCCCTAGACACACACATACAGACACATGTACTCACATTTGGATATATTACAAACTCAATTTACATTTTAAAGTTAAAAGCCACATCTTAATTACATTTTGAGAAATATGAAGCTTTCTTTGTGAATTCAGTGGCGTTGAATTGATTCCATCAGCGCAGTGATCGTTCTGTGTTTCTTCATATCACAGGCTGCCAGGACTGAAGGTGTTTGCGAGCAGCTGATTGACAGTGATGCCAGGACTCTGTATGAGGCTGGAGAGGGCAGGAAGGGCACAGACTGCACTGTCTTCATCGACATCCTAACCAGCAGGAGTGCCATTCATCTCCGTCAAGGTTGGTTTAATTCTTGCACTGTTAAGTATATTTTTAAGTCTTATCTTTAACATCTCCCTCTTAAGAATAACACCTAATCTGTCTTCTACTTCAGTGTTTGATAGGTACAAAAAGTACAGCAAAGTGGATGTGGCCAAAGCCCTCGACCTGGAACTGAAGGGAGATATTGAGAATTGCCTCACAGCAGTTGGTAAAGTCATAAACCTCTGCTCTAAACTCTATTACTTTAGCATTACATCAGCATCTTATGGATAGACTGGACTGAAACTTTTTTTTTTTTTTTTATTAATATAACAGTGAAGTGTGCTGGAAGCAGACCTGCCTTCTTTGCAGAGAAACTCTACTTGTCCATGAAGGTAAGGTATATGTAGGCTGCTGGATACATGCAGAAGTACTCTTTTATTTGGATGATGCCAATTAGCCATTTGAGAAAACTAATTGGCTGTCCACGTGGCTCAGGATTTAGAGCAGGTTGTCTGCTATTCAGAAGGTTGGATGTTGAATCTGTTCAAAGACTTTTTTGTCAAGTTAAAGGTGATTCTAAAGTGGGTCAGAAATGGTTAGCCTCACCCAGTGTATGAAATAGGCTCCCATAAACTGGAGAAGTGTCCCAGCATGAGAAACCTGAGCCAAGGACAAAGGAGCATTCATGGATTGAATACATTTATTCAATGCATGAATATTTATTCAATGGGTGAATGTCTGAACATAGTTATATGCATCATAATGCTGAAAAGGGGCGTATTCCTTTGCCCACTGGAGAAACATTTAACATGTTTCATCAATTCAATTTCATCAGTTTCATTCAATTGCATAGACATAAAGAGTAAATCCCCCAGTAATTTGTCCAGTTCTTGACATTCTGTAGCAAAACTGCTCTTCGCTAAGATGGAAATAATGGTCAAATCTAAAAGCTTTTTTAACTTTTAAAAATTCACATTTAATGGCATTCAAAGTTTCTACGGTATTATCTATTCCACTCATACTATAATCAATTGTATGTTATAATCAAAATATTTTATGACTGGCTCTTTTCTGCCCCTCAGGGTACAGGTACCCGCAAGCATACCTTGACCCGCATCATGGTGAGCCGCTCTGAAATTGACATGAAGCGGATCAAGGAAGAATACCAGAAGAATTATGGCAAAACCCTTTACAAGGACATTCTGGTGAGCAAACATCTAATAAACCCATTCCAGATGTTCAGTTTTCAATGGGCTTGCATTTAAAACACAAATATTTACATTTTAACCCCTCCCCCCATTTAGGATGACACCAAAGATGATTACGAGAAGATTCTGCTCGCTCTCTGTGGGGGTGAAAACTAACAGCCTATTGCTGGGATCAAAACTCATACAGCAAAAGATCCATGATGGTGTACAACTGTGGAAAAATGCCTGTTATCTCTTAAATACATATTGTGCCTTTTGTGCTAGTGGAGACCTGACAAGACTGTCTTTCTTTACAAGATGTCATGATAGTTAGTATTCGCTTATTGCCAATATCGTCTAACCTAGAGTTAGCAGACCAGTGCAGATAGGCCGTGTCCTTTCTCAGAAATTCTTTTTATTTCAGCACAGATCTCACAGCATTATGCCAGAGGATCTTTGTTCTAGACAGATTTGCTTGCACTTATTGGGTTCTATATCTAATGCTCAAAGAGAAGCTGATGTGATAACAGTGCAGCTCATGTATCCAGATCACCACATGCCAATTGTTTACTATTACCATTACTCTTGAAGGAACTTTAATGTTCTACAAATTAAAGCTTTTTTACTGAAGGTTTGTCTGAGTGGTCTTGATTCTTTACAGATTCATACAGCACATATCAGACACAAGAACAAATCGGTGGTTGAGGTTTACGTACATTCATTATGGGTGTGTGTGGTTTTTTTGTTTTTTGTTTTTTTGTTTTTTTGTTTTTTGTTTTTTTTGTTTGTTTGTTTGTTTTGTTTTTTCCTTCCCCAGGGTGGAAGAAGTGGTGCTGAAGGTTCTACAATGTCTTTAACTTTACAAGGCCTGTTAATTTGTTAGTGATCACGATTGACAACTGCTGGTTTCTCTTTGCCAGCATATACAGGACTTGTTAGAGCTATTTCTGATCAATTCATGATCAGTTCTAAAAGTTATAAGTACAAGTTATTTGGATATATCAACACTTTACGAAGGTCTGGAAGAAGACCCAAACTGTCACCTTCAGGTGAGAGGAAATTGGTTAAGATGTTCAGGAACCACCAAGGGTCAAACCTGCTATGAAAAGGAAACCACTGGAACACCAGTGTCACTATCCAAAGTGAAGTGAGTTTTACATCACCATAAACTGAAAGGGTGCCCACCAAAACACCAGCCCCTACCCCAAAACTGACATGCTCTAATGAAATTTGCAGCTTCCCACATGGTCAAGCCAAATGTCTTTTGGAGAAAAGTTTTATGATCAGATGAGAAATGAACTTTCAGGCCATAATGACAACATATCTGTTTGGAGGAGTAAATGTGAGGATTTCAAACCCAAGAGCATGATGGTGGTGGCATCATGCGCTGATCTAAATCATTAAATATGTATTCTGTGCAATAAATCCACTTTGGAGAAAGAACAGTTCAAAGATATTAAAATCCCAAATTACAGTTACATTCATGTCCATGGTGAACATTTTATATGGTGTTGCCTAATATTTACACATTGGTAGTATGAGGACAATATGAATACATTTTAAAGTCTGCTAAATGCATATAACATGTTTTCCCATCATGTGCAATAAAGAAATTATGATGTTGCTGTGAACACCAAGTCAGATGCAGAAAGCGTGTTCAGCCTTTGTGATTACTAGACTAAGCAGCCAACATGGGTAGTTAAAAAAAAAATCTTGCGGAGTAATTGTAAAAAAAAATATATATATATATATTTAGAAGTCGGTATACATCATTTCACGTGAAAAAAAAGTTTAACGGATAGAAGAAACTATTCTTGCTTTAGCATCACAGAAAGGGGGCTTGTTTGACCAGAATCTGGCAACCCCATAGCTCATCCCGACAACAACTATAAACAAGCGGAGCACCCTCTCCGGTTAGCTGACACAAAGCTAACCAACTTTCCTCTAAGTATGTTTAAGTGTGTTTTAAGATTTTGCTTAGAGCAGACGCCGATATTTTTGTACTTACTTCTGGGTCAAAATAAAACTCCAAAATAATACTTGAATTCTGATGAAATATGTTTTAAGCTAATCGCTTGAGTACGTTTAGCTTGAGCGCAAGCTAGCATGCTAACGGTAGCTAGGCAACAAACTTAAATTCTGCACCTGTAGTAAAATGTAAACGATGCAAAGTCGTGTTTGAGTTGTGATGCAGGGTAAACGATGAACCAAATGTAATGACAACAGTACTGAACATGATGATGAGCACGAGTCATTGACTTTGAGGGGGCCCGCGTTAGCAGGGGCAACGTTGCTGGTAACTGAGCTGGGCAGAGAAGCAATAAAGCAGCAGTGACGACCCAGCCTTTTAAGGCTGCCTGTATGAGCTGTGAAAGTGTTTTGCACGTTCACCTTAACAACCTTTAATTTCACACTCTGTGTTTTATTTCAGGTCCTGCGCACCTGGATCAACCAGTCCATTTGAGGGAGTCCGCTTTAATCAAAACAATGACGGTAACCTGACCAATGGACCAAGCCAGTGTCTGCTCAACCACAGGGTCACGTTTGGGGATAGATCATGAATGACAAACTAGTCTTCTTGGGCCTGCTGTACTTTGTCCAGGGCATTCCCTATGGTCTCCAGTCATCGCTCCTTCCTGTATACCTGCGTGGAGCTGGGCACTCTCTCACCCGCATCGGTTTCACCAAGATCCTTTACTTCCCCTGGGTACTCAAAGTCCTCTGGGCGCCTTTGGTGGACCGAGTTGGTACTAAGCGTCGCTGGCTAGTGGGAACAGTCTCTGGCCTGGCTCTAACATGCCTCTCCAGTGCTGCCCTGGCCCCAGAGGCACATATTTGGGGTGTAGCTGGAACCCTGCTGGCAATGAACACCCTGGCCTCTGTTCAGGACATTGCTGTAGATGGCGCTGCGGTGGGGTTGTTGAAAGGACGTGGGGAGCTGGGCCTGGGCAACACAGCACAAGTTGTAGGGTACAAAGCTGGGTCGGTGTTTGCCGGAGGTGGGCTGCTAGCTGTGATTGACGTGGCTGGATGGAGCTGGATGTTTATGCTGCTGACATTTGTGTATGCAGGTGTAGCTCTGTTTGTGTGGGGGGCCCCTGTGTTGGATGATGAGACTGTGAGGGGCCAGCAAGCAGACGGCAGCAAAAAGGGAGGGCAGGGAGCAGATGCTGTACGGCCATGGAGGGTGTGGAGGAAGCTGCTGGCAGTGCCTGGCACACCTTGGACAGTTCTCTATGTGCTCACATACAAACTGGGTAAGTCTGATTATTATTCAAGCGCTGGTTTAAGTTTAAGTAAAGTGATCTGTCGTGATAAATGTTCACATATTTTCCAGAAGGGCAATATTGTTCGGTATTTATTTTTAAAGTAGTTATAGATTGTTTTTTATTTTTTATTATAATTATTCACATATAGTGTATTTTTTTTCTTTTTAAAGCAGAATTTTGCTTATATGTTATTTTTACTTATACACGTAACTGGCCACATTATTAGGAATGCATTGCTCGTATCAAGTTAGACCAGCTTTGACCTTTTGGAACTGTCTTCATGGAATTGGTTCATTAAGCTGCTGGAAATATTCCTCAGAGATTTTGGTCCACATTAAGTTAGTAGCATCACACAGTTGCTGCTGGGACATCCATGATGTGAATCTCCTGTTCCACTGCATACCAAAGGCGCTTTATTGGACTGTGATCTGGTGACTCTGGAGGGCACTTGAGTACAAAGAACTTCTTGTCATGTTCAAGAAACCAGTGTACCAAAAAGATGAGTTCACTATGGTCATACAGGTATTGACATGGTCAGACTCGAGACATTTTAGCCCAGAGAAGTGCTGCTCATTGGATATTTTCCCTTTTCAGACCATTCTCAGTAACTTTAGAGACGATTGTGTGGACAAATCCCTGTAGATTAGCTGCTCCTGAAATACTCAGACCGGCCAGTCTACCACCAACAACCATGACACATTCAAAGACACTTAAATTAAATTTTTTTCTGTTCACATCAACTTCAGTAGGCTGGCTTGATTGTGTCTACAAGCCTAAGTTCATCGAGTTGCTGCCATGTGATGTCAGATTAGATATGTGCTAATAGACAGTTGAACAGATGCATCTAACAAAGTGGCCAGCGAGCCTATACTATTGCAGTGTTGGATTATCATATCAAAAAGTCTATGTATCATTGTATGAGTTTAGCAGTTTTGTCAGCTTCTGTATCATGTCAAAGACAAGAAATACCTCTAGCATGGGTTAACAGGGTCAAGGCTGCGAGTACAGAAACCCCACCCACCTGCTGCTCAACCTTCTCTTTGTGATGAGAGACACATAAGAGAAAAGCTTAAAGGGAGGCTTGTTTAAGAGAATGGATGAATTGAGAGGCTGTACCAAGGCCCAGTATATGACAAATAAGTATTAATTCAAGCTGCGAATCCAGCAGACATACTCAGATAGAACCCAAGACTAAAAACGTAGAGCTAGATTTGATTATAAAAACCACTTTTAGAAAGAAAAGCACTTGATTTGTTTTTATTTATTTTCTCTTCAGTCCAGTCTAACTTTCCAGAAGCAATAACATGCAGAAGTTTTGGAAACAAACAAGTCATCGCTGCGTTCATGTAGGGCCCAACGATCACCACTAGATGTCTCTGGTGGTGTTTCTGTGAGTACTGGCACTCACAAGCGCGTTGAAGAAGTTAGAGAAGTGATCCTTGCAAAGCAGGTTCTGTGTGCACATTGGGAAATGGAGACGTTAGACAGATAAAGCAGTTGTTTTTAAAGTCACAGTGACACACATACAGAGTTGAGATGAAAATGCAATCTTAATCTGAATGCACAGAGTTTTGAATGTGAACGAGTTTGTTCCAACCA
>VOQK01016505.1:2973-17435 GCA_015052645.1 Benitochromis conjunctus
GACATAGCGCTCTGATTAGTTCCTGTTTGTGCTTTCTCCCCTTGTTCCATTCTTGGAGCCTTTATAGCTGTTGTTGAAGTTTCATAAAGTAAAGAGTGAAGGCACAAATGAAGCTTAAAATGAAACGCTGTAGGTCAGCTATTTTATTAGTCATATTACAATTACTGTTCCTGTGGTACAGTATTTGTCCAGCCACAGCAAAGTATACATGCTGCCAAACACCTTCAGAGTTTTAAAAAAAAGTCTGATTCATATTCAGAGTCAAAAAGACTATCGATGTGATTCCTCATAAACCCACAAATCCTATCTCCAGTCTGTACCTCAGCACTGGGCTGTGAAGGCAGGCCATTTTACTGACAGGATTTTGGAGCACAAGTCTAAGCTGTGCTGCAAGAGCTGTCCAACAAACCACATATTGCATCTCAAAACAGAGGAGAGCAGCAACACAATTTGGCCTTCTTTCTCTTCTTGTTTGGAAAGCTAAATTTTGGATCTTAGCCTATACTTGAAATAACAGTGTGCATACTGTATCTGCACCCTGTTGTCACTGGCGGTATAAAGGAAAAGCCGAGGTATGCAAGTCAACCAAAGTCACATGTGATAATGGTGAAAGCAGGTCAACTCAGACACCACTATAGTTATCTGAAACTGTAAAAATTATATTAGAAAGTTCATTTAAAAAACATGTGCCATGAGTCTCTTCAATGGGATATTTAGTTCTGGGCCTGTACCATACTGTATGTAACTTATATATGAACAATCTCCGTTTCAAGATTATCTTCTTGTGCACCTCTGGACCATTTCCAGTCTAGTTATTACTTTATATTCAAGTCATCAGAATGTGACTCTGTGATTTCTCCATGGAGAACCTTGCTGTTGAATTGTGCTATATAAATAAACTTGCCTTGCCTTGCCTTGCCAGTGTCAAACTGACCAGCCTGATGATGAGGATCATTAGTAGATATGACAACTGTCTCTACAGCTTGGACACAGAGGCTAAGCAGATGTTTTCAGATGAAGAATCTAGTCTTTGCAAAGTGTATACTATACTGTGACTATCACACAAGACCACAAAAACAAACTTGGGGTTAAATTTAATATTTATTGTATTTAGTAAGAAACTGAATTCAAATCAAATTTGTTTTCATATTTCCAAAGTGAAGTTATAACCTGCATAATGTGCATAGGTTAGTTAGACATTAGACATTAGTTAATGTCATGTTAAAAATTAAAACTAGCTCTAATATGGTATTATTTTTTATGGTATCACTTTTCATTGTGCTATTTTAAGCTTTTGACGTAGCGTGTTAATACATTTGATTTAAACTGTTTTTAGATGTATCTTATTTAGAGTATGGTTACTGAGCTCTACACTTTATTTTATTGAGCTTTTTACACGGTGGCTATTTTATTTCGTTTTTTTTTTAACATTTTTTCCTCATTTTCTTATTATTGAATTATGTATTTATTATATTTAAGCTATTTTTAAGCTTTTTTACAGGGTGTATTTAGTATTTTACCTGTTATATTTGCCTCTATGCATTTTAGTCCTTTTGTTCATACAAAGTGAAAAGAGAGCTTTTTAAAAATAATCTCTGAAGATGTTTACACAATGCGTTCTCGCATTTGTAGTTATGGGAAAGAAAAAGTGACGTTTGGCAACATCAAAAGGTAATGCACCTGTATCTCCGTTTTTGACATTAGACTGTGCACTGTGTTGTTGTTTGTAGGCTTCCGATTGGCCAACATTTCTATACCACCTGTTGCTTTGGTTATTGACATCGTTGTCTTCAACATTGTTTTCATGTGGAGATATTTGTCAAAGCAAAAGTAGAAAATTCCTGTTTTTAAAAAGAACCAGCGTACCTTTGGATGTAGATATATCTTATTTTTGTTGTCCCACACAAACATAATATTTGCCTCTGTTTGCAAACCGCATGTAAGCATTCCCACTGTTCACATTATAGCATTAGCATGTAGCTTAAATTAATGTACTGACTGATTACTTCATATGGCTGAAGTCTCTGAGACATGAGCTGTAAAATGACCCCTCATAAGCATTGCATGCTGTAGATATCATTTATGCTAAATGTTTACTTCAGGAACAACCACATAGTTTCACCTTTTTCTCAAAGATTCATCTTGATTAAGTCTGAAAGATTTATTACCGGGTGAAGTCTACTCTAAAAGAGCTAGTACAACTTTAATCAAATGATTTATCAGCTGATTAAACTAAAAATGTGAGAAACAGTCACTTATTTTTATGAGAATATTTTTCTTTCTAGTTTTCTGTGAGAATTAGTATACCCTGAGGGGATTACTGTGGCTAAAACTGACTTTGATGAACTCCTTAAAGGAAGTACTATTTTATGGATTAATATATAACATTACCACCAAGAAGTGTCATTTCTGATCATTAAGAAGAAAACAGTGAAATTGCTTCTTCTTCTTTTTTCATTTAGTTTCAAAAGTCATCAATAGGGAAATAAAACTTTAATTGATGTCATTTCTTGCCTGGTGTGAAAATTAGAATTCATCCCAGGGGAGATGCATTTTAGGGCAAAACAAATTTTGTCAAAGCGCTGTGAAAGAGCTATTAGGCGTCAAGTGTTCAGCACGTGAAGTGTTGAAAGTTTTATTAACTATGTGTGTTGTTTGGGAGGTTGGACTTTTCTTAGTATGTGCCTGAATGGTCTCAGGAGAGGAATGAGAAAGCAAAGCAGCTGAGCATTAAAGCTGCAGGCGGTGAGAATGAACAGTGCGCAGAGTAGGACGGCATCACGGCAGCCCTTTCAGGCCCACACAGTCTACACAGGAGGGATAGCACTTAAGCAAAAAGCCATTTATCTGTTAAACACACCCTCTGGATTATTTATCGCTGTCGTACAAGGCACCCATCCGCTGAAATCTCAATGTCCCCCCAGCTGCCGGCTCTGCTCAGGTAAATCAAAGTGACTGTTTCACTGAATGAGGTATGTAAAACCATTAGGACAAATTGCAGGAACCCATAGGACCTGCCGTTTTCCCCACATTCTGCTGAGAAGCTGTGGGCGTTGTGTATCACAAGAGACACATCAGCTTTGAAGGGGGAGTTCATGCTGTTGCGGTCGCTTGTCACATAGGCTGCTTTATATTTAAGTGAGAATTCTCAAGAGAGGCCTGACTAATGGCTCTATATCAATGCGCATCCACGTGCTTTGTCTCTCTGTGACCTTTCAGCATTATTGCTATATGCGTTGGCTGCTGGAGCTTTATGCATACTTAACTGTGTTTTTTTAAGAAGTGCCGGGATTATGGGTTTGACACAAATGTTCATCATTGCCAGTGACTAAAGCTTTACCTGCCAACACGCTACTCAAGTTGATGTCCTTGTTTTGAATGGGGTTTTTTTTCTGTACAGACACAAAGATGCTGGGCAGATGCAGATCGGTAGGCTCTCTAAATTGAGACAACATTACTCCAGGCTGGTACTGGGCATGGATCAGATGGATTAGAAAGAAGGAAGAGAGGTATAAGAAGTGTGAATGTGTAGGAGCATATATGAATAGCAAAGGATAGCAAATTGATGTCTTCTGCTGTTTGTGTAAGAAACTGAAAGAAGAGTTTAATAAGAATATCCAGAAGCAATTGTTCAGCATGGGTACTTACTGAATGTAAAAGATAGATGTCAGTTTGTGGACCGCTGTCTTGGAGGCTCTAATTGTGATATAAGCTACCAGCTAATGCTAGCACTGGCTAGCTTGTTTGGTTAGTAAGGGTCATCTGTGATTTACAATGATATTAACTGTGATGCTAACTTAGCAAGTGCTTTATAGTAGTCTACAACCTAATGCTGAAGAAGACTACTAGCACCTAGCTGTCACTCAACAGGCCCACATCCCTGAGTATAATGTTAGGCCTTGGGTTATATAAAAATTCCCTGAGTTGAGGGTCTTGGCCTTGGAAATTTTTGATGTTTTGGACATGACAAGCGAGGGGCAGATCTGACTAAGGAATCTAGGTAACAAGGAAGGCCTGCCCGAAAGCATACTCTGCTTTATCATCCTTTTTTATTTTCATGCGGACCATCATTTAGAAAATGAGCATCATGTTTTATTCTAGCTGGTTCTCATTCCCAGGGTGTCAAATCTGCTTGGCTCATTATGTGAAATGTGTCCTTCAACAGCTTATCTCAACTCACAGAGTTATGTTATTGGTGAGGCAACCCCCTAACAATTCTCACCTCATTATTTTTCAATGAACAGGGTTACTGTTGTGAAAGGATTTTTTTTTTTACACCACAATGATTTCACCAGTGAGTGAAAATACAGTGAACCAACACCAAAGACCATATTGTATGTAACCAAATTTAGGTAACACATACACACACGTCTTGCTTGCCGTTAGACATTGCCAAGCATTTCTGCATTTATTTTTAGTTTCAAACTCAAAAGCCATGTCCATCTTTCATATACAGTCTACTTCTGTGGCCATTCGAGGAACTTCAGATTTTTGCATATTAATGTGTTTTTCCAATGCATTTTTTCTTTATTTCTTTTCTTTATTACTCCTCTATTTGAAAAAAAAAAAAAAAACTTTCCCAGTGGATACATACACTACATGCTCTGCTGATTCAGCCAAGCTACATTGCAAAATGATCACCTTATTAAAATTAAATTTATGAAAGAAAGAATTCATGGCTTTATTCTGGAGCTGCATGTTTATATTAGTGCCCTGTTCACCTGCATGGGTTTCAAGTCCTCAGAGCATTGACTGTAGCAATTCCAAGGTCTGCTTGCTGAAAAACTACAGATGGATGGCAAATTAGAATAAAACATGAATTAATTAGTGGAAAAACACAGGCCTAATAAGTGCTACCATAGAGGAAACAAGGGTTCCCTGTAGAGTTTGATGAGTATGCAAGTGACGTGAATCATATCTGATGGCCTTCACAGTCACCAGATCTCAGCCAAATAGTCATGAACAAGCTGTTTAGAAGCATTTGCTAAAATAATCAAAGGATCTAGTGTCAGTCTGGCTGTGCCCGCTTTTTACCCCATATTTTTATTTAACCCTCCTCTTGATTTCTCTTTGTTTTCTTTGTACGTCTTGCTGCCCTTGTGTGCTCATGGTAGACGTGGCACCTTCTTCTCCAGCTCTATCAACTCCATTCAAACAAATGTGAGCATCTGTGGCTCATCAGCTCATCATCCCGCAGTGCATGTAGACTGCCTCTCCAGTTATTCTCCGCCAGGTCATTCTGCTATCTATTGTGGTAGCTAAGCCAAGGCCTTGTGCTCGGCTTAGTTTTAATTTGCTCCTCGTGTCTATTGCTCTGAACTAATTTTTCTCTCTTCTGTTTAAACCGGCCAACTCATCACCTGCCTGCCCAGCCAAGCTTCTACTCTCCAGCACCTCTTCAGTAACATTTACCTGCCTGCCCCGCCACACTCTCTCTGCCTCCACCATCAGCTGCATGCCAGCTCTGATCATCCTACTCTGGTTTTCCCTCCCTTCTCATCCTGCACGCTCCATCTCAAAAGACTATTCCCATCCAAACCCGACTACTTGAGTATTCACAATAACGCCCTTTCTGAATCATTGCCAGCATAATTGTGCGTGCTCTGGCTTTGCCAGAAATTTTATTTATTTTCAACAGCCGACCCCAAATGAGTGATTTTGTTTGTATCTTCTCAGTGAAATTACATTTTGTTTTCTCTGGGAACTGCTGTTATGTATTAATAACTTTAACTGGATAGCCAATCAAAAACCACCATGCCGGCAGCGTCACAATGTTAGCAAGAAGCCAGAGCCAATCATTCACCTCACGGTTCATTAACGGACTGATGAGACTGGGAGCTATGACCTAGCGGGAAGTAAAGACTGAAAGTACAAAACAATGAGTGTAGCTGTAGCTGAGAGCAAGAAAGTGGGATCAGCCAATGGCCCAGTAGGAGCCTGCATGCTGTGACGTCATGGTGAGCAAATTGCTGGCAGTTCATATTAAAGTGACAGAAAAAAAAGGAAAGATAGTTTAAACTGAAAAGAAATGTAGAGCTCCCTCTGTCAAGTGAATGATTATTACCAACAGAAAACCTGTATGAGATTTTTATACAAGTACTAGACTCTAAAAGCACCAAAAGGTTAGATTTTTTTTAGAAAACCATTATTCCATGTAATATAAAAAAGTACAGAAGCTGAGGGTGACTAATGGCCAAGACCTTACTACATGTTAACAATGATATCTACAAACCAGCAGTACTTTTGCACCAAGACGTTGATATTAGAATCTGAATTCTTTATAAATCCCACAGCATTTTATGTATTTGCAAAAAGCTATTAGCCAAAAATGTGTCATAAATCAATATGCTTTGAAGTGTGTGCTTAAAAAAATGAGGAAATTGAAATGAAAGAAAGAAATGGCATGCCTACAAAAAGAAAAAAAATATCTACAGCAGATGAACAGTGTCTGAAGTCGTGTCCTTAAGAAATAGAAAAACAGCTAGCACAGATGTGACACAGGACCCTATTTATACATGTGCTCTTGCAGTTGACCCATCTACGGAGCTAATTACACAAGAACTGCACTTACATCAGTGGCAACAGGTCTCATGGAGCGATGAATCTAAATTTTACATGTTTGTATCAAATCATCATCAGTATAAACAGAGGACATCAAGAGAGAAGTAAAGTAAGCAATAAAGCCATTTTTAAAACGCAGTGGAGGCCATGATTTGAGAGTGCACTGGTTTGAGAGTGTTGGAAATGTTGTCAAAACTGATGGAACTATGAACGCAGATAACCATCATCAGATTCTGATCTGCCATCTGGAAAGCATTTCAGCAGTTTCATTTTTCAGCATCACAATGATTCCAGAGACATTGCCAGTGCAGTAAAAGCATACCTGGATGGAAGAACACACAATGGGACACTATTAGTCATGGATAGGCCTCCCCAGAGCCCAGACCTCAACATTAATGAAGCAGTGTGAGATCATCTTGACAGAGAACAGAACGAAAGGCAGCCAACATCCAAAGAAGAGCTTTGAATGTCTTTCAAGAAGCCTGGAGAACTATTCCTGAAGACGACTGAAAGAAGTTAGAAGAAAGCTGCCTGAGAGAGTTCAGGCTCAGGTATCAAAGAATAAAGGTGTTCGTACCAAATATCGACTTTCAAGCTTGTTAGAATCGTACAAACTCTGGTTTTTGCCTTTTATATTGTATTTCCATGTACGCTTGATGTTTCAGTTGCTTGCTATTTCACATTTTCCTAGCAAAATATAATGAATTGAAGTGCAGCTCAATAGGTAACAAAATCAGCCCGTGTAAAAAAAACAAACAAAAGAAGTATTTTTGGTTTTGATGCATTAAAGGCCAGCCATTCTGGCAAGTCTCCAGAAAGTTACTGGTCCTTGAGCAGAAATTAGGCACATAATACCCTAATATGTCAAGTTTTAACTCAGGTATGACAGATGTGCCCCGTTTTCTCCCCCAGGTTCGTGCTAAGCTAAGCTAAGTGGCCGCTCGCTTTAAGAGAGACAGATATGACAGTGCCGACAGTGTTTTCATTTAAAGAAGTGAAAAATGGGGTCAGCATGAGTGTAAGAAACACTAATCATTTTTAACTTGTGAGTTCAGTCAAGCGTGATACATTCCCATTTCCAATATTTTTAAACATGGCCTGAAGGATGACACAATATGAAAGCAATCAATGGATACTGCACCAGGAAACTGGGTAAAAAGGAGTCTCTAGGCACTTTGTGACATGCTATACTCTGGATCAATGTGTGATGACTGTCATTAAAAGACTTCAGTACAGGAAGCCTAACATGATTATAGTAGTTTATATTGATCCCAGATTCTATCAAAACACACACCGTTGTGCCTTCATTCTATCCTCCTTCGCTTTAGCCTCCATTCTGGCATCTCTGTGTCAGCTGACTCGATGTTCGATCTTAAAGAGATTCATTTTTGGCCTCTCTGTGACTCTGCATTCATCTTCTCGTTGTGCTCAGCGATGTAAATCTTGCCCTGAAAGACAGCGTGGCTCTGTCCTATAAATCACCCCTCCTCTGAGAAATTCGTCGTCTTTTCACAGTTGTACAAGTAAGAACCTGCCAGGTACAGCCACATTATTGTGTTATGTTGTAAACAGTATTATGTGATGTGGCGTTGTATCAGTGGCACAGTTCATATTGTCGGTAATGTTATTGTTAGCCACCTGTCATAAGTAACGGTTATAATATGAACACAATGTGCTTATTTCAGTCATGTCTCCGAGTGTCTGGCCCTAATTTCTTTCTTTATTCTTAGTTGTGGCTAATTTTGTCTAAACAGCAGAAGTAGGCTAATGACTCAGTCGTCAATAATTTACCCCCAAGTTTCTTTCTGCTTCTTTGATAAAAACCAGTGTCTGTGATACTCTAAGGAAACATTATACATTTTTCCAATATTTCTTTATGGATTGGCCACGTTTTATATACATCAACTCGTGTTTCTTCCTGGTTGCTTGCGCTATAAATGCCATGGCACGTACCTGTAAAGCAGAGAGAGGGAGAGAGAAAAGCTAAGCTTTAAAAGGCCGGGACAGCCAGAGGTTTTTATGTCAGTAATTTCACTGTTGTGTCTTTGTTGCAATCTTTTTGTTTTTTTCTTTTCATGACTACCTGTCACATCCACTTAGACAGAGGTGAGGTGGGGTGCTTTCTGAACCAAAGTGCCCTTCAGTCTGCTCGACCAAGTACTCCCTGGGAATAAAACCAAAACCACAGGCTTCCACTCCATGAAACAATTCTCTCTGCCACTCCTCAGAGATCTTCCACTACAATCTATTGAATTTCAAAACAGACTGGCAGAGAGACAAAAGCTGAGGCCCTGATGCAACGTGTTTATTCCGGGTAATGAAATCTAGATTGCGACGGGGTCTTTGGCCATTTAATCTATCCCCCTCCCTGTGTGATTGTCTATGGGCTTGTCTGCACATTTAGGTTCACTTCAAAGGGGTTCGTGTCCTGAAAGACTGCTGACAGCTGAAGTTGCCTTTTGGGAATTTGGAGATTTCAGGGCTTCTCACGCTGACCCGCCACTTGCATTGGCAAACTCAAAGACAGAATGGAATATGTAATGTAATCAGCAATGGTAGCAAATTGAGTGTAATGATCTCTCATCTTTATTTCACTTGAAAGACCTGTATGTAAGTGCTTTATCTTGTGACAAAGCACAAGTATGTCACACATGGTTGTTCGTGCAGAAGACATACAACTCTCATGTATCTCAGATCAGGCTAATGCACAAGTGCGAATGAGACGCGGAGCTCTCTAACGAACACAATGTGCGCCGACGGGCTGCAGAAGCCAAATCCAACAGGAGGAGATGATAGGGTAAATCCACACTGTGGTTCTTTTCAGCGCCGCAGTGTGTCTCCGACTGCCTAATGAGGCCTTATTAATTCAGATCAGGGTGAATGATTACCTCATCATTCCCATTCTCCAGAGAGCTTCCACTCCCTCTATACTCTGCCCAGTATTTACAGCATGGTAATCCAAAAGGCCGTCTCTAACCGCGAGACTTGCATTTGCCGTTTTTGAGCGGGAGTCAAACAATATGGGCTACGACACACCTTTAATATGGTCAAGTTATACATGTTCCTGTGGGATGTGGCAATTACTTGGAACTATTTAAAGTCTTCATAAATCACTGGTATCTGCTTTATGTATTCTCTTTTAGAGAGGCTGAAACTCCCACTAGCAGCAGATCTCTGGCA
Organism: Benitochromis conjunctus; assembly: GCA_015052645.1. Classification (NCBI taxonomy): domain Eukaryota; kingdom Metazoa; phylum Chordata; class Actinopteri; order Cichliformes; family Cichlidae; genus Benitochromis; species Benitochromis conjunctus. The sequence continues at coordinate 12,715 of VOQK01016505.1, forward strand.
GTAAACACAGAAAACCCTCCCCATCTCTGTGCAGAGACTAGTTGCCTAGCAATGAAGTCTCTGATTTTATGGTCTTTGAGGCTTACATACACAAGAAAATGGCAACAAAAAAAGAAAAATCAGGATTAGGTTTAGAGTACTGTAACAGCCAGACTCTCACTCTGATTTGTAATGTTATGTGGACATTATCAGACCAGTGGTCTTTAGATAATGACCAAAAAAAGCAGTACAGACAAAAATACTCCATGACCAAAAACATAATCCTCAGTGAGTGGCATGCTGTACATTGACACTGCTCCATGGGTGATAGAGCCCGCACAGCCTTTTGACAGAGTTAATGAAATATTACACAAAAGTTAATCTCAGAGGTCAACACAGAGTTTGTTATTAATTACATTTGCAGTAATCAAATTTAAAGCTTCATGGAGAGGAAAATGATGGCGGTAATAACACCAGCTCAAATTCATTTCCCACATTACCTCACGGTAGCATTTCCATGACAATAGGTGTGCTTGGTATGTGATCAATGGTTGGTTGGTTGGTTGGTTGGTTGGTTGGTTGGTTGGTTGGTTGAGTGGCTGCTTTCAGTGTGCTCAAACTACCAACTAAAGAGGACTGGCAGGATCACCATTAGAATCCATGAGTCTGGCCAAGCACTGGTTTGTAGTTCAACCATCTCAAAGACCTCACATTTAAAATGACCTCTTCTGTGTGTGTGTTTAAAACAAGCTTAAAACTTTCAGCTAACAAGGTGCTGATTTTTTAACTTAGTGTTAACTTACTTGTTAAAGAAGCTATAATTAGGTAATGATAATAATCTTCCAAATGACATTGTAAGAAAACAATGCAACCAGTCATGGTGACATAGAGAGGAATATTATTCAATCACTGTTATTACAGACAGTGACCAAAAACTAAATAGAAGAGTTTTCTGTCAGAGCTGTAGAAGTTTTCCAAAGTAAACAGGTTTAAGCTAAAAAAAAAAATAATTGTTTTATACTGGGAACAGATTATGGTTTGCGCTAAAATAAATTCTATTGTTATTCTATTAAAAGCCTTCATTTTCTATGCTACCATATGTGTTTGTGTATATCAGCACCAAGAAACAGGTCTATTAAAAGTAACTTTTTTCTTTCCTTTTTTGCTGCACGTAAGGGGAAAAAGCTATTGATGTTGACTTCTGTGGATTAGCTGTATCTGGATGAGCCATGGTAACATGGTTACAGCTATATAGTTAAAATGTCAACCTTGAAAAGATAAGTTGGAAGACATTGAAATAATGTAGTCATTCACTAAACTTTACTTTTTTGTGTTAATAATACAGAATGATTTTCTGTTTTTAAATAAAAATTTGGAAAAACAGGCAGTGGTGAAACCAAAAAGGGACATTTATAATAACAATGGTTATGACATGCTACTATTCCTTTTGGCTTTTCTGTTACTCTATACACATAATACTTTTATTAGCTTAAAAAAGTATACCAAAGGTCCAGTGTACAGTCATCATGAATTGCAGGGTTTAGGACCTACATCCAGACACAAGGAGGCAATCTAAACAAAAAGCAAGCTTTTATTTTGGCGGGTGAAAAGTCTGTAAACAGTGTCCATCAGGAAAGCAAATAGGAACCAACACTGTCTGGAAACACAGAGAGGTGAGGTTAACAGACACTGGGAAAAAGGAAAATCAGGGCTTAAATACACACAAGGTTGTTAGGGGACGTCGACGCAGAAAGGTAATAAGACACAGGTGACAATAATCAAAGACAGTGAGACAGGAAGGGAAATAAACTAAACATGAGACACCAGAGACAAAAAAGAAAAGGGCTGACACAGAAGGACAAGATGGGAAACACTGAGGGAGAAAAATAATGGTCTAATCTATCCAAAAGACACTGTTCCAGAAGTCTTGTGCTTTATTCAGACAAAACTTTGCAAACTTAAGCCATGTTGCCACGTTCCTTTTAGCTCTTGGGTTTTTTGCAGTTTCTATGAGCATTGCTCAGTCTGACCTTGAGGTTAGTGGGAAAATTGTGGTATTGTGTTAACGCACACACCTGAATGCTCCAGACCAGCAAACTGCCAAAACGTCAGCTTTTATAGAAGTGCTCACACTCGCCAATGATCCTTTGATCAGCTGACAGCACCTGTGAGCTTACAAGGAATAAGGGTGTACTTAGTTTTTCACAGGACTCCATATGTATAAATATGTGTCTTCACTCTGTATTTACACGTGAAGCTGATCATCATTTCAACAATATCGTGCTGATTCATTAATGAGTCAACAAAGTTATTTTTGGATCTCAAAGGGTGTTACAATAAAAGACAATGCCGTCAGCAAAGACATCATACTGACATTAAAAAGATGCTCAATCATATCCTTTGAATTTTCTATTCTTCTGGGTGATGATTAAGTAAGTGACATACAGCTTAATGCTCACTAAAAGACTATCCTACCACTAAGTTCCTTTGCAGTCACAGAAAAAAGCAGTAGTACGCTGAAGTATCGGAGATGCTTCTCTTCTTTATCGCGTCCCTACATCCGGCCTCTGACGGAACGGATAACGGTGAGCTTGGTACGCCAAATGACTAGAGCAGTACTGTACAGCAGATGATTTGAAAATGCACTTTATGCGACACGTACCAGAAGAGAGCGTGAGAGTGCCTGCTTTGAGAAAAGAGTCTACTGATGTTCTCCTGCATTTTTAATTAATTTCATCCTTACACTTCACCCCCACTGCATCTCCCACTTGCCAAAGCTCTTTAGCAAGCGAACCACTGGGAGAGATGCTCCACATAGCATGGCTCCTAAAAAAGCTGGAAGACGACACAGCCCCTTTTAACTGGAACCATATATAATCAGAAGTGTGTGTGTGTGCGTGTGTGTGCGTGCGCGTGTGTGTGTGTGTCTTGTACTTTTTGTTTTCTCTCTGAGAGCCTAAAAGACCAGAAAATAACACGATAATGTTCGGTTCCTAATTTTAATAGAAATCTTTTAAAATATAATTATGTCTGTATGTACATGACCTCGTCTTTGGACAATCATTGGCTTTTGTATGCTTTAGTCCGTTAGCTTAGCTACCAAATCTGAACGCGATCCATTTTTGCAGACTATTTTTTCAAGCGTCAAGAGGCACAGTATTCCCTCAAGAAAAATATGTCTCTTTTGTTTACTAGTTAAGAGATTGAGACATGTTTCAGAGCAGATATTGTGCCTCCTTTTCTCCTCCTTATGGTCTATTTTTGTTGGCAGCATATCTCTGGCTCTTTGAGCACAGACTTTTTGGATAATCTTCCAAAGTGTACTGTAAAGTTTTTCGATTGATTTCCTTCCTTCCAGTTGGCCTCGTTTGAAACTTCAGCAGTGTGTATGTATGTTACTCTGTGATTTAGTCACATAGAATTACCAATGGCAACCTTAAGGGGGGGAAATCAAAGGGGTTATTTTTGCTTTTTTAACCAGGAGTGAGGATTTCATCTTCAAAGGTATGTCCTTGCAGTCTAGCTGAAAAAGAAGGTGATGTTTACAGGAACGGATCAAATTTTTAAATTCGGTATTTTCACATTTTGAGCCAAGTTTGCCCCCAGTATATCTAGAAGGTGTTTTCATCATACCTATGCGCTGGCTTGGGTTTCAGCTACCTCGAGCATTTTATTTCTTTAGGTGGAGACAATGGTGAGAGAAAACTATGAAGAAAATAGATGAATATTAACATATGATTTGTGGCAAAAGCAACACTATGCAATTTAGTAGCCGTATTCCCAGGGTCTCACCAACCTCCCAGTTAACAAATGGTTTCCTCTCACTTTAAAACACACAGTACTGTGCAAAACTCTTGAGTCACCACTCATTTCTTTATATTTTCCTTCAAAGAAGACAATATTTAAAGCAGTCTTGAACAATAGTTCTGAGGGTCTTTCAAATTTTTTTGGCTCTTTTTTCACAAATTTTCAGTCCGTCCCGTGTATGTGACCATTTTCAGAAGAATATTGCTTTTATTTTTGTTAAACCACTAAATACTGACATATGAATCAAATAAAAAAGGCATCTAACTCAATGAAAGAAGCAGTGTTTTAGCTAAAATTAAAAGACACCTTACAAAAGAACAAAAACTGTTGCAAAAACAAACCATTTGCTCCAATTTCTTTAGTTGAAAAATCCTAAAGATAACACAGTGTGACAGGCATAAAAGCATTTTAGCATCAACCAATCGATTCACAAAGACCTATTATCCAAAAGTGTGTCTTTAAAATTTTGGAAACTGCTCAATTGGAGGACAAAATAAGATGCGGCAGTCCTGAAAAACAATCTACAGCAACGCAAAAGGTTGATTGTGTTCATCTGGACGTAGCGTTTTCAGTGGGAGAAACGTTTCGTCACTCATCCAAGTGACTTCTTCAGTCTCAGCTGACTGCAGGTTTCCCCAACCTTATAAACAGTACATTTTGCTTAATGACTGAAACTAGCACCACTGAAGGAACAATGGGCTGGGAGGTCAGTTCCTTGATTGTTAATATGCAAATTGTCATGACCATTGATCAACAACTACTGATCAAAGACCACTGATCAATGTCCATGAGTACCATTCACAGAGAGTTGGGGAATGGCTGCAATCACAGCATTGTAAGATGGTGACAGATGTACCCTTAGGCCCCCTCCTCGATTCAGAGATGGTCTTTCCCTTTTCACATAAATGGCCTCCTTGACTCCGCCCTCAAACCAG
>VOQK01016526.1:9132-19132 GCA_015052645.1 Benitochromis conjunctus
GCTGTACACGGCTCGGTTCATCCGCACCGCTGCTGGATCAAAGCTAAGACCTGTAAAAATGTGAAAATCAACCTTTTCCAGCTGATTAAATGACTCCAACTGGGTAATATGGAAGAAAGCACTCATGTTTTCCTGTCTGTGTTCAACATTTGTAGTTTATTGTGAGTGTTAGGGTCCTCGTGCAGCAATCTAAGTCTACGTGTACCAACATGCAAATAAAACAGGAAGTAAACTAAAAGGAATGAAAACAAAAAGGTTAGGTCCTTATGTAGCATTCAGTCCTCACTTTCATCCTCGTTTCCTTTCCTAAGCCTTGATTTTTGTCATGATTGAGTTTAATTGTGCCTTATTATCCACATCCCAGCATACTAATATCCTGAGTGTTCTCCATTAGCTTTTGTTGTCTTCCCCGGGTTCTGCTACACGTTCTAGCTTTTTGAATTTTTGTTCGTTTGTTGTTGTTTTTATCTAAAATCTCGATGCAACATTTTTTTTTTTTTCACATAAAGATCCTTTTCACCACCTACCTTCATGTAAGACTCAAAATGGATCAAATGGAAAAATCCAGTCATGATCTGGTTGTTGACTTCCCTGCTTTGGTTCATTTTTTCTACCTTCTTTTGATTGTGCTTTATAATAAAGCTCATTGGTTCAGTAATATTGTCCATGTTCACCCTCAATCTTTCACACATTGTTTTTTTTTTTTTTTTTTTTTTTAAACTGTTGCTGTTGTCCTCCAACTAAACAGTCGGAATGTTTGTGTTCCTCAAGCTGCTGAAAAATAAAGCCAGTGCCAAAAAAGTGCCAGAGTCTCCACAGACTGCCGAGTTAACAGCAGGTCAAACTTTACAGCAGATTTCAACATTTTACAGCCTGATGCAAAACCAGTTTGGGTCTCCATGGAGCAGTCTTCTTCAGCATTAAATAGCTGATAGCTGAACTTAAGAAGGTGAAACATATAAAGAAAAAAAACTAAAAGCAACAGAATATAAGCATTTACCCTTTATTATAGGTCAGATTACTGAAACTACAGGTTTGAAAGAATAAAAGTCGAGCGCCCACAGGTCGATATCAGGTTTCATTTTGGTGGAAATCAGGTTAAGGTCAAGGTGACACTAAAGGTCACACTATTGCCTGCAATATTTTATCAATTTTGTTCTTAAAACTTCACAACGACATACCCAACAACATACCAGGCCTTCAGGGACAGGAGTACCCAGGTTGGCTAAGCATTTGACTGTCATTTTTTGCACCCAAAGTCAAAGTTGACCTAGAAAAAAGAAACAAACTTTAAATAATATATCACATGAGCCTGGTGGGATTGTAATCATGTATTCCATGATCAGAGTTGAAACAACTCCACGCAGTTTTAATTTTTTCCCCGAAGTGTTTTCTGAATTGACAGGTCGGTCTCTAAATGCTAAACACACAGGACGCCTTTCACAGGACACTCGGGAGAAAAGTCAGACGAGCGTGGTAAAGGCCAAGAGCACAGAGGAGGCTCTTTTGAACGGCAGACACCTTAAAATGCTAGCCAAAAAAACGAAGGGGAATAGAAAAGGCGTGTGTCATGGGTTTCCCATTGGGATCTTTGGCCCTTGACGGCTGTGCTGACATTTACAGTGGCCTCGGTGACAGCAGGTCGCAGGCTGTCTCTCAGCGGGGTGGCATATCTGTCGCAGGAAATCTGGAGGACAACAATGCGCAGAATGCGGAGACCCTTCAGAAGCCAAATTGGCCACACAGACAGGCTGGTTAGGTTGATTAGGAGCCCGAGACGGTGGCGGCTCCATTTTCTCGAGGAGGCAGTTTGATTACAGACACTTTGATAAACAAGTAGGAGACACCTGAAGCGGAAAATTTCCCTTGTCAATTTGATTCTCTCATCTAAGCAGCCTCGCACACACAAACAGGCTTGTCATCTCCGTCTAATAACACCTTAACTGTGCTCCTGATAGAAGGCATTGTGCCGTGACTGCACCATAATAACCTCATCCACCTTTACCTGCCTGCCACAGACCATCTGTGGTGAGGCTGGAGATAAACTCAATGAAATCTCTCTTCAAACACCTTTTTAATCCAGAAAATATGACCTGATAGAACTCTTCAAAGCTTATTTTGTTATATGTTTTATTATTTAGGAATAGAAAACGTATAAAAAGCCAGAATATATTTTTGATAAATGTGCAACACAGGAGCAAAAGTCGATTATGATGAAATATATCTGATTGTATCAGAGAACCGGGGTCGTTGCAGTGAAACTTGTAGCATTTAACCAAAAAAAAAAAATAAAAAAATCTGCTCTTTAAAGTTTGATAAACTCGCCCCATCCTCTCCAACATTTATCAAATGTGTTTGTCCTTAGTCTCAAAGCAAATGTCAAATTTTCCATTACAAAAATGTCACGCATCACATTAAACCAGCCAGTGCAGCCCATGTTTTGTCCCGTTTGTGTCCACTCGCTTTGATATCCGAGTACGGGGATGTGTGTTGCCATCTGGGCCTTCAGGTGAACCAAAACACGTCTCTACAAACCATGTGAGAACGTTTAGTCTGTTTATTGGTCAGATGCTAAACTAAATACAGGAAGAAAGCGCTGGAGAATTTACATTCATTTTATGGCTAGTTGTTACCTTGCACTGCATATCTGGCTACAGGAAGGCGTTTATCTCAAACTTACATACGCCTGATAGCTGGTTTGGTTCTCGTTCACAACATTAACGAACTGCTCTGGACTGCGTTTGGAACCAGACCATGACCGCCTCCCCCTCCAAACAGTGTTGGTACCAGTTTTTGGGTCTGCACCTGAGTACGGTTAGTGTTCCTGTCTAAGTGCCTTGAGGCGACCGTTGATATGATTTCACATTATATAAATAAAACTGAAGTGAACTGCACCAAGGGCGAAAATGAATCAGAGTTCAATTTGAGTTTTTTAAGGATTTAAGGTGTGAAGACTTAAAATGGAACTGAGCCAAATGCCAACACTGTGCAGTCAATTTGAGATTGAATCAGGAGACAGAAGGCTCTTTGGCAGCCTAAAATGAGCCCCAAACCAGATCTGATGCTGACAAATCTAAATTAAGTTTAAGACGCTTTGAAGTTCAAGCGAGCAAATAGAGTCAATTATGCCCACGGCTCTGTTTTTACATGTGTTGTCATTATAGTTTTAATCATGAATTTGTCAGTGTACTTTTACAACATTCATGAAAGAGATAACAACACAGAAACCGTTAAACAAGTAGTTTGAAATGATAATGGAAGTCTGAACAACCGAGGGAAGCCTGGCATCTCTCGGCCACTGACAGCGACTGAACGGAGGCAATAAAATAATCTTTCGTTTCTCAGCGGCTGACAGAAGCGAGCCACAAACACTCTGTATCTAATGAAAGTCTAATTTATAAATGCCATTTTGCTGAACTTTTGAATCGAGAGCTCAAACAGTGGAAAACACAATGCACAGGCTAAATGTATTTGAATGGTGTAGCTGGGGGCACAGCATAATGTCAGGCTTAATAAATTAAAGCAGTGGCAGTGAGCCCGTAGTGTCAGCTGTGAGCGCAGACTGTGTGTTGTGATTCACTCTGTGTTTAAATTTGAACTCACAAGGTCAGACAGTAATTGACCTGCCAGGGATTCGCCGTCTTTGATTTAAGACGGTCCTGATATGCAGCACATATCCCTGCGCCGGGATACAGAGGAGGTGGTAAATAACGCTGCTGCAGGGATGAAACCAACAATAAAAACATAAAACATCAACAACAAGGAGGACCCAGAGTCCAACATAAAGGCAAACACCGATCTGCAAAAAAGACCTCACATCATTTTACACTAACACAACAGTAACATGATGCAAATATCTGAAATATTAGGTTTGTAGGGGCACAGAGTGTAAATTCATCCACATCTACTCAAAAGTGCTGTAGTAAACAGGTTTGTGCAGGCTAGTGTTAGGGTTAGCAACACATCTTTGACCTCAGGTTACACTGCATAGATTCCTGTTGATTTTTCTGAGTCTTATTACTGATAAAATACATTTAGTGTTCCAATATTTGTGATCTATTTCATTTTGGTTGAATTATATTTAAGGAAAGGCGTACCAACCATAGTTATATATAGTTCTTGTTACATATTTATCACGTCTATGTCAGTATGTTTAGTTTTCAGTACCAAAACACTTTACTGTTGCTGTTTCCTTTAAAGTGGCCTCAATATTGACTCAAAAGTGTGATCTCATTTCTTCTGCAGCTGTCTGCAAGTCTCTTTTTTACAGATGCCAGTCCAGCAAGTACCGACTCAGTATAAAAACTCAAATGAACTTCAGTCATTGAAGAAAAGTATAACAGTGTAGTCACACTGGAGTACTGTGAAGCAGTCACCTGCAGCTGGACAGGACTGGGCTTATATTAATATAAGTGTCAATAAAAATGATCAAAAATTAATAAATCAATATCTTTTGTAAGTGTATGTATTTTTCCAATATTTCTCTTTTATTATAGTCCCTTTATAGAAAGAGCTTTACCCTAAACAGCGTATATTTATAGTTATGGAAACATAACTAGGCGTCAGGCTGGCGCAGCCTGCAGTGACTTGAATGGCGTGGAAGGTTGCGGTGTGGGATTAACAGGGATTTCCGGTTAAGTCATAAATCAGGACACAGATTTCCCTCAGACGTCTTAAATCTAGCTTGATTCTGTCTCCAGAGGCTTTTCCCTCTGAGTGGCACATTTACTGTCATCATGTCTTCCTACTGGATCACCTGTGTTAAAGTGCCAGCTCAGTCATCCACTCTTCATCACACTGATGCAGCCCCAGTGGCAGTGACCAGTCAGTCTCATCCTTCATCTCAGCTCCTCTGCATCTTCTTTAAATCATTTCTGGAAAGAAGGAGGACTCGCCAGTGTGCGCACTCACCGTCACCCCTCTCGACAAAAACTCGCCTCTGGGAAACACTCACCTGCTTCACTTCACCTCATCGTGAATTCTCCCCGGCCGTGGGTCCCGTCACTCTCCGGCTTCTTTGCAGCCTTTATAAAAAAAATAAATTAAAAAAAATACGTGAAAGCATGTTTCCAGTGTCCGTGTTGGGTCCACAGGCTCAGACGACACCAGTCCAGCAGCTACTGGATCATTGCTGCTGTTGATATGGAGAGGCCGCCATGAGGATGATTGACTGTGACTCGTGTGCCACTGATTGTGCAGACCTCCACTCAGAGCCGGCGCTCTGTCAGTGAAGTCTGAATCTGTGTGGGAGAGTTTAAAGAGCGCGGCATCTCCTGGGACATGTGTCTGCCTGTGATCCTGTTAGCTTTGTTTGAAGCTTTTCTGCAGAGCCGGATTTATCCCAGTCCAATCAGTCCAAACGGAAGCAGCTGAGCGCTTCCAGCGTCAAATTGGGTGGACTGGGAACAGAGGAAATCCCAGTCTGAGGTCCATAAAGCTTCTTTCAGCAAATCATGGAGACAAATTTGAATAACCTCTCACTGGGTGGTGTCTGTTTCATTTTAAAAGATTCTTACAAACTGTGTTTTTGTTTAGCTGGAAGGAAGAGGCGCTCATTTCCAGTAAAAATAGATTTTTGTGCAAAAATTGATCAAATTAAAAATATTTCACGCTAACCTAAGTGATGGAAACATGCTAAGTCAGCGGCAAGGATGGTCTTTGTTCTAAATACTGACTCTTTGATTTTTTTAATCTCTCATTTATGTTTTACTGAGTGTTTTATTTGAAGCGTCGAGCTGAGCGTTGCTGCCTCTGCCGTTTTGGGGGGGACCCGATCTTACGTACCCTTTGATCTGCAAAGATTTTCACCGTTCGTCTGGACCCGTTGACTCAGTTTTGTCTCTTTATGTGGTCGTTCTTTGCTTTTTTGGATATTCTGTTGGGTTTAGCTGAACTTTGCATTCCTGTTTTGATTTCTTTGTTATTCTATTAGATTTTATTTTATTTGTGGTCATGTTTTTACAGAGTCTTTAATTCCTGCTTATATATTTTATTCTTTTGATAAATTTTTCTTCAACTCTTGATTTTTATTATAAATAGTTATCATTAAGTTCCTTCAGTGTTTCTCCCTCTGTCATATTTCTATAATCCCCCCTCTCTTCTGTTTTAGCATTTGTCTTTCAGGTACTTCCTGTTTTACTTTGAAGGGTTAGTTTCCATCTAATGCCTGTGCTAGTTTTACTTCCTGATTACCTGATGCTCTCACCTGTGGTAATTTCTTCCACCTGTGCCTCCTTCGCGTGCTGCAGTCCTTCGATAGTCCGGCCTTCCTCTTTGTCGCGTTGCTCCTGTAGACGTTCCCTTGTGTCATCTTTGGTTACCTTTTGTTTTCTCCTGATTTTGGATTTGTTTTGTCTCCTTTTGGACTTTGTCAGCTAATAAAGACTGTTTTTTCCACCGATTATCTTGGTAATATCCCGACAGTGTAAAATTCAAACAATGATTCACGGCCACTCGCGTCAGATTTAGTTCGTAGATCCGATCATTTGAATTGTTCAAGTCAAATCCACTCAGTTAAAAACACGTTTCTTCTGCTACATAGGTTTAATAAGGAAAACAGCCGGGTATATTAAATAATTATCACCTCAGTACCGACCAAAGAGGAGGAGCTTTACCTCAGTGCGTGAAGGCCTTCAGAAAATCCGAAAATAATCAATTCATTTCAAACTAATGTGTCAAAAGATTTTTGTTAAAGTTAGATTTTCCTCAGAAATCAGTGTGTTTGAACTCTTCCCTCCCCGCGAGACACCGAGGAACCTCCACTGTCAATGATGCCAACCATAGCAGATGCAAGCACACACACAGACACACACACACACACCTGTAATTCATGCTGAACGCTATTGTATCGCTCCACAGTGAAAGACACAAAAAGACTGACACAATAACGTGTTTTTGTGGATGTGTACACACACACACACACATTCATAAGCTGGTCACGGAGACGCAGCAGACGGTGGAGTTTGGCAGCAGCGTTGAGTTTTGTGTTTGGCCCTGGCCTGAAGGCCATGTGGGACCCACAGACGGTGGGACTGCAGCCCATCCACAGGCCTGTCTTCATGTCTGGATCTGTAAGATTTTGTTAATGTGTTTCACCAGCATCACATCACACAATCAACTGAAATCAGTGAAACAAAACTCACAGCTTGACATGAAACACATTAAAAGTGACCATTTGTGTGACCAGCCTGGGTTCAATGAAAAAAAAAGACCTCATAGCACATTTTGCTTACTGTTTGTGTAACTTCCTGCTAAAATGATCAATATTTACCTTTTAACTGGGAGTTAATTAAATCTGATTGGCCCGTGTTGGGCTGTTTACTCGTGCAGGTGTTCGTCTTTGGTCCACAGCCCTCATCATCATCACAACCAAAACTTTGTGGATTCTCTCCACATTTCCGACTTCCATCTGGACCCTCCAGCTCTCCAAAAAACAACCCATTCATCCTGCCGACGAGCAGCACCCCTGGACGCCCCGTGAGCCACAGTACGCTGACACAGAGCCCCACCGGAGCCGAGACATATGGTTTAAAAATGCACAGGATGAGTCTTATAGAGTAACAGTCGTGGCAGCAGTCCAGCAGTTTGCAACTGTCTCCATCAGCGCTTCAGCAGACACTCACAGAGGGAAATGTTAGCAATATTAGCTCCTATTCGGCTTCTCCGTATTTCCTGTCACGTCATATATCTGCTGTTCCAGCCGTGGATCTTTATAATGAGGTGTGTATGTGCAGTAACCCCCGTAAACCACACGCTGAGGATTCAGACTGCTGAAAACACTCAGGTAATCACACAGTTCTCTACTCTTAGCTCTGTGTGATGTCACAGGTGAAGGCTATCCCTCATACGCTCGGCCGTGCTGATCCTGCTATTCAAATCTGGGTGGAGCAGCCAATCTAATCGAACATCTTAGTGCAGATACCACAGCACAGCTTCGTGGAGTCCACGCCTCGACGGGTCAGGGTGGATTATCATCAACGTGGGACCAACACAACATCACACAGGTGGTCATACTTTTAAAAATGGACAGGCTAGCAAGCCACAAAGCCAAAGCTTAGCTAACCCACTTTATTTGAACATTAGCTTATGGAAGTAATAAAAATGTCAGTTTAACTGGGAACAAGCACCAGTGGCAGCTTTGTTTGTCTTTTTCTTGGCCAGCATAGCCAAAGAGGACACTCCAGCATTCATTATATGTCAGCTTCTTATTGTTCCTATACTTCATGCAGTATATTTTCCCTAAAACTAACTTCCTGTTGCTACATTGCTGTGTCATGTTGCCCCAGAACCTTGCTAGCTCCCTTATTTATTCTACCTTTTCTTGGTCGTGTGTAAAACAATGACCCACAATGATGAGGGTGCGAAAAAAGCCTTAGTGGATACAGCATTAAAGTTTGAATGTATTATAGTTTAAATCAGGGTATGGTTCGGGGCAGGGCTACTTGATGACAAAGTTATAATAATGCACTGTCCCTCAGTTTCTCCAGCTGATCCAATTTGCAAAATCTGGACGTGCTCTCTGCCTCCGGGCCACGTTCCAGTTTTTGCATAAAACAACATCCCAGCTAAAGTAACTTTTGATGTTTTTCAATCGTGTACTTTTGTTTTTGTCCATTTATGCATAAACTTCAAACCACAAACAGATTTATTGAACAAACTGAGGAAATGATGGGTTATAAAAGGCAGTGATCACAAAATGCACTTATACTGCTTATTCTAGAATACATAGTGGTCATAAAAAGTACCATAAATGTAGTTTTGGTGCACGCACACACGCACGCACGCACGCACGCACGCACACACACACACACACACACACACACACACACCAGATCCATGAGGAATCCACAGTTGGAGTAGCTTTGATCAGTGTCTTCACTGATGGACAGGTGTCCCTACAAAACCACACAGGTGTTTTAATAAAGAAGCTCCACAGGGTGAGACTTTGATGAAATCACACAAACACATGCACACGGAGACATAATGTCATTCATTTCACCTATAAAAGGATACTTAAAGAGAGACAGGTGGCCGGTGACACACTCCACCACCTGTATCATCACTGAGACCAGATGCTTCCCTGCTGCAAGTGTGTGTGTGTGTGTGTGCGTGTGTGTGTGTGCGTGTGTGTGAGACAGCCTGAACTCTACTCACCTAGAAATCATCTCCTTTTATTACTCTCCCTGTGAGGTCTGGAAGTATGTGTGTGTGCCTGTCATCTCCAGACAGTAGGAGGTGTTTCATTACAGAGGATCAGCTGAAACGCCACGCGAGCCGCAGAAACCCGACAACTGTAACGAGAATGTCTCCGCTCTCCTTTCAGTGTCTGAATCTTTTTACCAAACAGCTCAAGGACGTGCAGGTCAGACGAAATTCAAACAAGAAGTAAAATTAATGGTGTGTTCAGGAAGTCCCCGTTGTGCCATAAAACGTTTAAAACGGCGCCGCACTATCAGTGATGGCAGATAGCTGCAGCATCACGGAAGAAGCCAAATCCTCCCGCTGTTAAAATAAAGCAGGCAGCACAAATAAGTCCTTAAAAACAGAAATGAGTTTTACACCTTTTCTCTCATCTCAAAGTCACTCCCCCAAAAAAGTTCTTAGATGAATGAGTTTGTGAGGCGTGATGGCGGGGAATCGCAAACTCTTTGTGGTAGAGGTCAACAAGGTCCTGGGCGAGAGGTCAGATGAAGAGCCACGAATGTAAACTCAAAGGACCGAAGGAACGTTTGAACCTGGAAAGTGTTACCAGGCCCATCGTAGGAGATCGATGGCGTGTTCTAGAGTGTAACAGGCCAAATGCAGGCGAGCTTATACGGGAGCAGTTTATTTTGCTGTAATGAAAAGTACCAAAAATTCAAAAAGGCATTGCACGGCAACATAAAACAACAATGAACAAATGAAAAACATGGCTGAGAGCTTATGAGGGGAGTGGAAACAGCTAACAAGTGAAATAATGAGAGTAAAATCATGCACAGGAGCTAAGGAGGAAATACAGGAA